>VZUA01013048.1:0-19135 GCA_013401035.1 Horornis vulcanius | reverse complement strand
TTTTTTTTAGCAAAGAGATCAGTAGAGAGAAGCAGATGGTGGATAAGCAAAGGGACAGCTAGTGCTACAATGCTACAGTGAGGAAGACAGGCAGAAAACCTAGAGTAGCATGGGAAGTGGTGAAATGGGGAAAGCTTGAGAGAAGACAAAAATAGATGGAGAAAAAGCAGAGGGAGAATGAAGTGAGGGAGAGTGGCTGGGAGAGAGAAATGCAAAAAAAAGTGAGATTCTTCAGTGACTGAGAAAATGGTATTCAGCTACTGACAAAGAGAAGCACACTGAGACAGAGTGAGTGAGAAAGACGGGAGGTGAGACAGTGGCAGACAGATGTACAGCTGGGAGAGAAGCACAGCCATCCCTTGTGTAAAGGGAGCCATGAAATAACAACTGCCAGAGGGACAGGAACAGAGGGGTCACATGTAGTAAGGCAGTAATTACTCTGTTTAAGCAGCAAGGCACAGCAGGGTATTTATTGTTTAAGCTGGCCTCATGCCTCCCATGCCCTCAGGTCTGTAGCTATTACACATAAACCAAAAAACTAGAGCAGTGCCAGGGAGGGCTCTGGCCTGGCTCTGGCTTCATGAATGAGAATGAGTCAGACAGGGAGGAAACACTCTGGCATGGTTTCCCCTGGCGTTCACCAGGACTTTGCTCATCAGCAATCATACTTGCACCTTATGTGCAAAACTGCCTGCCCCGCTTCCCCAGCCGAGGACAGCACCCAGGAGCTCCCTGGCTGGGGGAACACGAGCACCTGCTGGCATGACCAGGGTTTAGAGAGCCTGTGATTTTCATGGGCTCCTACTTCTCAAACTCCAGGCATCCAGCATGCAAACAAAACCCTCCAGGCTGAGAGCAGCTTCCCCAGACTGAACAAAGTCTTTGTGCTCTCTCTCTTGGGACAGCACTGACCAAACCACTTGGGATGACTCGCCCATTGCTGATGGCTCTGCCCAAAATCTGAGAGCTCAGATGCAGTTTGCATCCCAGCTGGGGGTACATGTCAGTGGAGGTCTTCTGCCTGAGGCAGCCTCAGCACATCAGCTGTGTCTATGAATTTCCAACCCCTCTTTTCTATAAATGACCACTAAGGGTCATCACACTCTCTCACACAGAGCCTGAGTCTGGGCGTGGAGCAGGTGTGCAATATACTACTTCATCTCAGCAGCTGATTAGATTTTCCATTCAAAATCCACATGTGAACACCAGAAAGAAAGGGAACCATCCCCTGGAAAAAAAATTCAGACCCACTTTGGGTCATAGTCTTCTGTTTTGCCAGTGGTTTTCTTCTTCTCTTTGCTGAACCAGAAGAAGGAATTAGTGTCCTGCCTCAGCTTGAGATACAATTTAAATCAGATGATTTCATGTTGAAGAAGATCACTTTTTTTTTTTCCAAAATCACTTACTGAATTTAACCCAAGTTTGTTAACACTTTTTAAATGAACATAAACAGCATTTTTTTGGATAGATTAATTACTCTTGAACGGAACTTGGCTGTGAAGCTAATGTATAAAGTAAATTATGAACCATGAGGTAAATTAAGTCATGTAATGTCACAACTACAATATTATACTCCCTAAGTGTTGCATACTGCAAGTTGTCATGACTATGCTACCAAACACCAAGCCTTAATTTTACTGCCAAGAAAATGACATATAAACATGAACAAACCAATAGTTGCACCGTTTTTGCATCACAAAATTTTTGCCTGCTGCCTTTTGAAGGGTACAGCATGAGGTAGGAGTCATCATCAGCTAGATAAATCAATGAGATGTCACCACATTTTTGAGAGCCTTAGGAAGTCAGGAGTTGGTAACTCATCAGGACAGTGCTGGAGCCGCTAATGAAATGGAGGCCGAAAAAGGAAGGACAGACAAAGAATCACAGCTGTGGCACTGGAGTTGTTCGATGTGCACATGAGGATGGCAGCACACCAATCTCACTCCCAGCCCTGTGGTCAGCACTGTGGGGTCCTGTGCCCTCTTCCTCCACCACCTACAAGAAGAGGAGGGGGCAGCACTTGCTCCTGGCACGAGAGACATCAGGGTGTGCTTGCGGGAGTGTGGGTGTATGATCAATAGATCTCTGTTTCCCACTGTGCTAAGCACAAATTGGTAATGCAAGCCCAGAGCTGATGCAGGGGGCTGAGTCTTCTCACATGTCACGGACACTTATGAAAGGCGTAAAATACAACAGCAAGCAGTCAACTGTTACAGTCTCTAGTGACTCTGTCAGATGGTTTCCTTTCATTTGGCCTCATGTACTCCTTTTCCTACAAGTTTTCTAATTTTGGACCATGCACTTGTGCTACATTGTTGTACAGTTCGAAGACAAGCTCCTCCTCACAAACACAAGACCAAAGAAAGGACTGACAACAACACGTCCCTTCTGGGGCAAGAAGCCTGACTGAACTGTATAATTTCTGTCCTGCCAGTGAAGAGCAGTGATGGGCTAAAATGCAGTCCCTAGTTTAATTCCACAAATCATTATGTCCCAGGCTTTAGGGACACCTCATGCGATGGCACACACTGGTACCAACCGTGCCAGTCTCTCAGTCTAGGAACTACAGGGGTTGTTCTGTGTTTGGTGGCATCTTTAAAAACCTTGTCATNCACAAATCATTATGTCCCAGGCTTTAGGGACACCTCATGCGATGGCACACACTGGTACCAACCGTGCCAGTCTCTCAGTCTAGGAACTACAGGGGTTGTTCTGTGTTTGGTGGCATCTTTAAAAACCTTGTCATGTTCTTTACAAAGTCTCTTGTGTCTTATGGAGCACAAAACATGCTCAATATACTACTATGCAAGAATCAAGTGGCTCCCTTTTGTAGGCATCCATCAGAATGTTCTCTTGTTTTTAAATATAAGGTGTTTGTTCCCTTCTATCCTATGCCCGCTTGTACTTCTTGGGATGAGGTGGTAAGAATCAACTCAGAACTTCAAGCTAACTTAATTTTTTTTTTTTTTAATTTGACAATCCCCTCCTCCTCAATGATTCAACTTAGCCCACAGAATTCCGTTCTTATGTCTGAAACCTGGAAGAAGTCTTGAGAAATTACAAATTGGCACAAATTTACTTGAAATGGGAAAGAGCATTAACTCAGAGGCTTAGGCATTGCTGTGGCTCTTTCTCTGCAAGCTGGAGCCAAACATTTCATGACCAGATAACACGGCCCCTGAATCTCCTGTCCTTTTGCAAGATAGCAATTCCTGTAGTTCATTCCTGTTTTCAGTGAGGCTACTCTGAACACCAACTTCACAAACAAAACCTAAAGACCAGGATTTCTGTATCAGCCTGGATCTAGACACTGAGTTTTTAAACTGCTGTAGTTTTCAACTGAGGAAATGAGGTCAAAGAGTTAAGCCACCCCTTAGCAAGATTTACCCTTTCAAAAACACGCCGGAGTGTTGTGATGCCTGGCGCCAATATTTGTATAGGTGGATTAGCTTCTTGAAAAATCGTTTTGTTTGCTTTTCTGTTGACCCCTCTCCTTGCTGCAATGTTTCTCAATTAGATCCAGCATAGTAATTTCCTGACACCATCCCCCATATCTACTCCTGGTGGAAGAAGAAAAGGGAATACTTTGTGGAGGAGCACAAAAAGGGATCAGGAGATGAGACTACCTAGCTGAATTCAGCATTCAGCAGGCATCAAATATTGCCAGGTATCGAGGTGAGAATCACAGAGGTTTGAGGCAGGGTGGGGTGTGCTGGGAAGAGATTGTTTGGGCTCACACGCTGCAGAGACTTTTGATCAATTGGGCTAGCTCCTGCGATATTATCATCTGAAGTGTCTGCCGTTGATTCATAGTGATAGCAGTCCAGATAAATGATTGCTTCAGTCCAGGATATTTAATTCTTATGCATTTAGCCACTCCCTTCCTTTCCAAAGAATAAAGAGTCTCTCTCTCTCAAACTTGCAAGGCAGTGGCTGAGAAGGAAGGCATTTACTCTGTGCCTAATATTGCATCTTGCACAGTCCTACAGGGAAGGCAAGCAGAGAGGAAATACAGGCCCTGATTTTGAGGTCTTGTAGCTCCCTGATGCAGCTACTCCCATTACTAGTGCAGCTCTTGGCCATCAGCACACTTGAAAATCCTGGTTGTGAAGCAGGGTTTCTCTCCCAAGGAATATGGGAAAAAGAAGAGGGTCATCAGAAAGGAAGAAAGCAGAAAACTGTAAATAGAAGAAACAGTATCAAAACAACTCGTTTCTGACTTGTTACAGCTTACCCCGAAAGTTTAGGAAGGGGTCTGAAGACAAACCTAAAAGCTATTTCATTGCCTTCATACCAACTCCTTAATACTCGTTCTGATGATGACATAAAATTTCCAACAACAGTAACAGTGCTGGCCAATTGCATGGCCAATCATGTCAATCAAAATGTGTCTCACTGGGCTTCGCCTCTCTGAATCCCCTTATTACCATCACGGACAGGAATCCATTTATTTCTCTTCTCTCGACTCCCCAGACACATTTGATTCCCGTGGGAAGAGAAACATCTTGCTCCAACAGGAGCCCAGTCAGCCAAAAGCCCCAAGAAAGTGTGAAAAATCATCCGTTTCACATTGAGGACTCTGGGTCCTTTCTGCCAAGCTCCTGGAGAGGCTGGGGTCTCATTAGATGCGTTTGCAACTGCACACCTGTGAGACTTTCACTGGAACTGAAGTGCTCTAATTAAACAGCACAGGGCAGGCCACCTTAATCACTGGCATGATTTCATCTTCCTTGAGGGGAAGAGGCATCAAAACTGATAAGAGAGTGGGAAGAAGGTGAAATGTACTGAATCCCTGGTTCCTCAGCTTAAAGCACTAAGGGATGTCTCTCATCTCTGTAAAGATTAATGTGAGCTTCTGATGAAATGTTTTATTAAATGGTTATATAATAATTGATATTTGAAAGCAGAGTTTCCAAAAGCCACTAAATGCTTTCACAGGACAAGACCCATTGGCTTTCAATGGCATTTGTGCCTGTAAGTCACTCAGGTGCACTGGAAAACTTCACCTCTACCCTTTTATTCAAATCGATGCCTCATTTACTCCATCAGTGTGACCTTGCCTGTCTCTGGGGCAGAAACCAGGGGCAGGGATGAAAACCATAATCCCTCTAAGGAGAGGGACTATGTTTCCTCAACCTTGGGTGGAAGTAGGAGGTGGCAGCAGCACACAGCCTGAGTGAGAAATCCATCAGCTGAGGAGCAAGTACCCAGACACCAAGGACACCTAGGAAATAACAGCATGATAATTCCTGTCCTGACTCTCCCAAAGCCTCTAACAGGGAGGCACATCTGTCCCTGAGACAAGGCACACAGGCAGGCCAGGTAGAAATGCTGCTGGCAAGCTAGAGGGCCAGTGGGCCAAAGCTTAATAGGAAAACAGCAGTGATTTGTCTCCACCACTATTTATGTTTCAAGCACATGACAGGTTGTCAGTGGAAGTGAGTGCTGCTAAATTTACTGCTTCTCAAATCCCTGCCACAGTTGCATACTTGACAAGTCACTTCATTTGAAGGGCTAGGTGTTGGGCTGGACTTTCCTCCCCTGTGCTCTCCTTCAATGAAAAACACAAACAGCTTTCTTTACACCACAGACTGATCCCCCGGGGGTTATGATTTCAGGGTTGAGTTTAGAGAAGAGGGACGTTCCCAGCATATTCATTTTTAACCCTGATAAGTGCTGGTCTTGTTCTGGGCCACTTGACTGCAGATGTGTGTGTGTGACAGGACACACACATGACTGAACTGAACAAGTAACAGCTTGGTTACAGCACGGGGCACTCGGAGACAGAGAACACGAGAGCCTGGTGAGCATGAGCGAGTACCAGCTGGGTGTGTGGGCAGGAGATGCTGAGCATCGTAAGGAAAGCAGTGCCAAAGCCTGGGAATGTAAGAGGAAATGCAGGTGGGTGAAAGGTGCCTGGGGATTAGACTGCACATATGTGTGCATGTGTATGGGTGGTGGAAAAAACACATGGAATAATTCATGTGGGACTGGAAGTACGACGGAGCATTCGGGTGAGGATGTGCAGGAAGGAAGGCTGGCAGGCAGGGGAGAGGGTGAGAGGAGGGGCATAGGGCGTGTCTGTGGTCCTGCAGATGGAAGACTGAAGTATGGAGTATCATTTGCCTCCCAAGTGTTGTGTGGTGCCTGCATCCACGCAGCCTCATGCACATCTGCTACACAACACATTTGGCAGGTGAGAGAAGACCCTCATTAATGGCTGAAAATTTGTAACACCTGGTTTCAAACTCTCCTGGAAAGCAGACGGGGAGTGAGGCTGTCATTTGATGATGGGGGCCATAAGAAGCCCAAACCTTCCCTTTTTTCTCCCTAACTTGTCCTCACTGCACTACAGAATCTTTGCTGGAGGACTCTGATTTTAGTTGCGTAGAAGCTACTCCCTGCTTTATGCAGCTGTGCTTCTGGACAGCACCACATCCTCTCAAATGTTCTGACTCCTTTTGGCTGCAGATATCAAGACAAAGCTGTCAGGAAAATGGTGTTATGAAAGAGCCAAATGTGAGAGGGCACATCCTGCTACCCAAACCACTCCCTTTACAATCCTTCTACATGCAATGGAGAGCCCTGCTTTCTCCCACACATATCTTGCTATCATGTACAAGGTCCTTTCATTTGGTTCTCTCATGTGCACTCAGTAAATTACATATGTGCATGGACATATCCTGCAGAGAGTGTCATGCAGAAGTAGGACACATCATCTTTTTTCGTGTCACAGGGGCGCAGGACCATTGCTATTCTCTCCAAGCCCTTTAGGAATCTGCTCTGCCTCCTTTTCCAATGGTGTAGGCCAGAGGCCCTTGTTCTGCAATTGTGCCTCACTGTTTATATGATTAAATGTAGCATCTGCAGCTATATTAGCTGGGCTATTAGTGACAAGTGCTATCAATCCTCATACTTCAGTGAATAAACTGATCACCAGCAGGGGACAGAAATCTCCCCTTGTCTCTCATCACCATCACATACAAACTGCTTTATGTGGGTTTCAGACGGAGGGAAACAAGAAGAGGTGGAGTTAGAGGTTGACAAATAGTTTGGGGTATCTTCTATTCTTTCTTTGGTACTCTGCTTTCCAAAGAACACAACAGACATTTTTTTTTATGGGTGGCTCCTCCAAGGCTGCTCTAAGTTTTACTGTGGGTGGGGGAAAAACACAACAATTGTGCCCTCCCACCTGGCCTCCAAGGACTAAGAATTCATCCACGGTAGTCATCTATGCCTCTTGGATTGAGGCCCTCTGACACTTTTACTGGATAATAGCATTTCTTAATAACCAGCATTTCAATCAAATTCCTTTCTATCACCTCTCCAGCACTAATACTCTTTCTGAGTACTCTGTACAGGCTAGGACTCAGTAGGGAAAAAAAATCCTGCAACTTTGACCATAAGCCATTGAAATAATATTAAAAGCCAGGTTTTCAAACACCCTCTCTTTAAACACTTATTTCTCAACTGCTCTCAAAACTGCTGTCCTTGTATTTCTAAGTCCAGCACTCCAAAAGGTATGCTGGGTTTGATTAAAACAACTTCCTGGCTTGTAGGCTATGTCAGTATCCTGGTGGGATTTTATGCCACTAATCTCAGCAGTCTGCAGTCTGCAGATGCAGAACAGTTGAAGGAGGGGAGGAATTGTTGGCTATATTAAAATGGCAAATTCACCTGCAGACTGTACTTTCTCACTACTTCAGGAGCAGAAGGTCTTGAGGTAATTTTCAGGCAGTATGAGCTTGCATATACACGGGGATGCAAGGAAGGAAAAGGGAGAATAGAGAAGAAAGGAGGATAGAGAACAGTCAAGAAAATAAATAATTTAAAAAGTAGCATATAGAAGATAGTTTGTGAGACCCAAGTCTTCAGGAGAAGGACCAAAAAGGAAATAAATAAAGAAAGAGACACAGAGCATGAGATAAGATGAAAGTTTGATTGAAAAGAAGCGAGGGGATGCAGAGAGTTAGGGCAAACAAGCAGAGTTCTGAGCAAGGTGAATTGCCATGGGAAAGCAGCGGGGAATGCAGTTAGTGTTGGCTGGGAATACAACATACAAGGGGTAACTGAGGCCAGAGTCTTCCAGATGTATTACTGTTCTATTGATCTGTGGTAAACAATTTCACTGCTCACAGGCGATTCATGGCTGTTGGCAGTATCACTGAGAGCCTTGGACACTTATGTGCTGTGTATACATGCAGGGGCATACAAGGAGAAAAAAGGTAAGTTCCCATGACCTTTGGTAGGGAGGGCTTGGGATGGAGTGGGAATGTTTGGTGCTGGCTCCCCCTCCTTACTTTCTGCCTGCTTCATCTCATTAAAAGCAGATAAAATACACCCCACGAACAGCCATCCCATTTCTAGACAAACAAGTGCTCTTTTTGCTACCTTCTCAAATACAGAGAGAGCCTCTGAAAAGTCTGCAATTCATGGACCAAAAAGACAAAGAAGGAACCATAGTTTTCCCCCATCATTCCAGCGCTGCAGGAAACTCGGAAGATAATCTCCAGCACTTTCCATGTAGCCCTGGAAGAGCCCCTATGAATTCTTATGAATTTTCTTTTGCTCTTCATCCCCTGGGCTCTTGCTGTGAGCACACGGTGGTTTGCCTGGAGGTTGCCTGCCTGTGCTTGCCAAGAGGCTCAGGGAGGAAAGAAACAGAGAACCTCTCCAGTCGCTTGTCACCAGGGTGATTTGAGGTTTTGGTGCCCTCACTTACAAATCTGTTCTGAGGGGCAGAGGGCACACATCCCAGCTCCACCAGCAGAGCTGACATCCCACAGCAGAGCTGGGCCTCTGGATGCAGGCATGGGAGGGAGCCCATGGGCTGGAATGCAGCAGCAAGCTGCTGGAAGATGAGCTGAGGATGGCACCAAACCTGCTGGAGACCACAGGTCTGGCTCCTTACCCAACAGGAGAAATGCCTTTGCTGCTCTTGATCTCCTGAACATGCAGCTTGCCCAAAAAGGTTCTCATCTGCTATATACAATGAGAGGGCGGAGGTCTGCTATGAGGGAAAAGAGTTTTGCACTCAGATCTGATGAATTCAGGCTTTTTCTATACCCCTTACCTCTTCCAGCTGGAGGCACTTGTAGGGAGTCATGGGAGAGAGATGGAGAAATGAAAAACTGAGATACTGAGATACCTATTTAGATATTTCTTTACTGAATCCCAAGGCCTTCCTAGCTCTTTCCAAACAGAAACTGGCTGAAGGTGACATATAGCCCTCTGAATTTGAACCTCCTCAGGACATTTGTGCACACTGGTTCTGTCAGCATGCTATGTTAACTCATACATCACTTGTTTAATGATTTAGGGATTTGACCACTTTAGCTTGGGAGCAGATAGTGAATTGAAGGCAGGAAGGTTTGATTCCCTGTCTGTGTTTCTGTACGCTCAGTCATCCTCAAAAGTGGTTGATAGCTGCAGAAGCCTAAAGGCAATCTTGGCTCGTTCAATTAAAAAAAAAAAAAAAAAAGAAAAAGAAAGAAGAGACATTTAGGAGTCCTCAGAGAGACAGAGATGGTTTGATGCTGGCAGAGAATATCTACCTCTGCTTAGAATCACAAGGAGGAAAATGGTCTTGCTCCCCTTTCCAGGCAGGGTAACCTTTCCCCACCTGCATTGTGGTGCCCATCATCATCCCTGTGCAGGAAGCAATGCCTTAAGAGATGAGGCAGGAATACAGGTTGTCAAGATCCTCACCTATATTCTTTGCTCTGCTTTCTGCATGGTAGCTATGGAGGCATAAGCAGCTTTTACAGGTCCAAGACCAGAGCCTGGTCTAGGCAATAGATTAAATCTCAGCTTAGTCTTTCTAGGGAATGAGGCTGCAGAAATTCTTACTGAGTTTTCTCAGGAGAAATGCAGTCTAAGATAGATTCAGACTAATAGCTTAACACTTGTTCCTCTCTAATAGCAGAAAATGCCCAAGGCATTTTTCTTGTGCTTGTGCAAAGACACTGATCACAAACCTGTATACAGCACCACACTCTGGGTCTCTTCTGCAGAGAAAAATCATTAAGCAAAATCATACACATAGACCCAGCAAAAAAGGCAGAAGATGAAAAAAAAATTGTGTGCAGAGGGAACAGTCACAGCTGTTTCAATTTATGAGACAAGAAATTGTATTTCAAAGAGAATACAGAAGTTTTCCCCTTCGAGAAAGTTATTAACCAGAATTTGCAATAAACCCCACTCCATTTATACGCCTCTAAACTGAAGGGCCCTGATAGAGATTATATTGCATTCTGCAGGGTGCTGCTCTGCCAAGAAGAGCTCTCAGCCTCAGACCTTGCCTTCCCAGAGGTCTGAATCACCTCTCCCGCTTTTTTATCCACCACAGCCCTGCTTCAAGTTTCTCACTCTTTTTTTCACATACCTCTTCAGTTCACATACCTCTTTTGTCTTTTCTGATTTTCCTCTTACTCTGTCTCCCTCCTCCTCTTCCCCTATTATTCTTCCTTTTATCTTTGAACCCTTTTTTCCTTCCACCTGTATATATGTCCACAAGACTGAAACCTGACTGTAACTCAGTTGAGCTTCTGCAATGACAAAGAGCATTCATGCAGGAACAGTGTACTGGTGAAACATCTAGGAGAAGAGTTCTCATACTTGCAGCTTTGTTTTGCCTTTTATAGCTGTCTGTTACACAGCAATTGATTTAAGGGGGATGATGCCATATTGCACCACATGGCTGGAAAAGACTCCATCATTTTAATTCAAAGCTGTAAAGAACTGAACCAGGGGGCGGGGAGCAGAGAAGGTAAAAAAACATGCTACAGCTGAAGAAATATGCTACAGCTAAAGAGAAATCACTTGGAGGTGTTGGCAGCCAAGAAATTCACTTACAGAAGCTGGGCTGCTGGAGATTTCCTTGAAGATGACCCACTGAAGATGTGTTTGATTTGAACTGGTAAAGGCCTGTGCCTGTTTGCGCTTGAGAACCCTAGTGGGACGCTCAAGGCTAATTAAAATTTTTTTGCATGTAATAGCTTTGATGCTTAGCACATAAACAAGAAAGCAAGAAAACAACAGAAGATACCATGGTGGTATAAATGAGGGACTCAAACAGAGTGAGAGAGAGAGAAGGTCAATCCAGCAATCCCATGCATACCGGGTCTCAAAAATTGAAAATTTAGTGTGGAGCATATATCCATGCTTCACTCTCACTTTTTAACAGTTAAGTCAGTAACTTAGGAAGGTGATAGATTATCCATGAAGGAAAAACAATTAATCAATCAGTTATATAAATAAAGGGTCCTTAAAATTCTCTCATTGCTGGAGGACAGACAGTGGCCTGCGTGGACCTTTCTTCTGGCAAGGCTGCACTTAGACAAATCCTTTGTCTCCCATTTCTTTCCACTCCTATCTCACAGTGTCTCAACACTCACTTTTCCATACATCTATTTGTGTGTGGTCAGCTTCATATAACATAATTTGTATGCAGCAGCCTGGAATGAAAGCATAACAAGCACTGCAAAATTGATATTCTCCTCATTAAAAAAAGAAAAATCCTCTCTTACCAAGTTTGACCTGGTAACTGTATCTCCCTTTTGGACAATATATACTGTGCTGTACATACAATTGAAGCAATAAATAAGCCATCATGTAAAACAAGAAGCGTCTTTCTAATAGGGCAGTGAGTGTTTGGCATGCACTCATTGATTTAAACATCAGCCAAACAGGTAATGATGAAAAGATGAGAAAATGCCTCGTCTCATTTAATTGCCCAATCAACATGTTACCAAAATCTTCCCTGTTTTTACACAATAGCTCTCTGGGTAACGCCTGCTGAGGAGTGTCCAAGGCACTCAGGTAGGAAGATCTGATCCTGCTGCCCAAAACTTCTCTGTTCAGAAAACAAAATACTTCAGTTTCCAGTATTTGGAGCCTTGCAGTTTCACTAGCACATGAGTCATGGTACGTATTAGGCGAGAGCTCAGCCTTCTACAGCCAACAGTGGTCAGTACCCACACCAGTAAAAGGGGGGGTCTAATCCAGGATGGGAGCAACAGCTAAAACAGCTGCCATCTAGTACTATAAAAGCAGCCTTTCCCTCTTTTCCATTGCATGCTCCTGCCTCTGCTGGCCAGTGAAGCCTCCTTTGTATCCAGAGATACCCACTCATGTTTCTAAGCCTCTCTGTAGCCCAGCCCAAAACCCAGTGTCAAACAGGCTTATGCTGAACCACAAAGGGCTTTGAAGTCGAACAAAAACAAATTGGAAAAAAATACAGCATACTGGAGACAGTCTTTACAGTGAGCATTCTGTGAGCCTGGCAGGAAAGTGACTGAGCATCTTACTGATTTGTGCAATACTGCTTCTCTTTCAATTCACCTGCTTTTAAACAACACACTGAACTGTCTCAGGAGACTCCCTGGTTAGGGGTTCATCTCCACACAGCTCTTCCTGTCCATCTCCTTTTAGCAACCAGCCTTTCTTTTCCAGTTCTCTCAGTATGAATACCTCTGCAGGGAAAAGCTGTTTTTCTCTGCAATTCCCAATTTAGTACTCTGACATGGCATCAACATCTTGCTGCTGTTTCTTCCTGTTCTCAAAGTTCCATCCCTGCCTTTTATTCCCCTTTTCCTTAAGTCATTCAATTTTCCTCTGCTCTCTGCCCCGTTTCACCCTTCGTGGTGGGGTTTGCATTTTTTCCCTTTCCTCCTCCCCTGGAAACGTGCCAGCAATACAGCAGAAGGGAGCACATTGAGAAAGGTTAGGCAAACACAACATTATGATCAGAATCAGCAACATATTGCTCATTAAACATTTAAAATCAACAGTTGCTGGCTTGATCTGCCAATATTGTGAGAAACGCCAGTTTTAGCTCAAGGTGCCTCCTGTTTCCAAAATGGCTTTATTTATGATGTGGGAGCTGGTGGCTGCGAGAACAAAACCCTACCTCCAGCGGCCAACAACACCCAAGCTACAGGCAGCTCCATGGAAAGTTCCCCAGTGAGCACCAATCGCTTCTGCCTCCCCAACACCCCCGCTGCTTTCCAGAAACAAATGGATGTGTAAGAGCACAGAAATGTGTTTGCAGGAGATAAATTATTTATCTGAAATTTACTGTTGTGAAGTCAGCGTAATTCTCAAATCCGCAGACATATTTTATGTGCTGATAGGACATTTCAAACAGGGGCATTTGGACTCATTTCTCCCCTCCTCCTGCAAGTATTAACACAATAATGCCTCACCTGGAAAAGAAAAGAGCTGGTGCTGGAACTGGAAAAGCAGTAGGATAATAGACTTGTAGTTTTGTATTGTGTCCCAGGAAAGTTCTGTTTCTTGATAAACAAACCAGCATAACACTCCTTTCCCTCCTCCCTCCAACCTCTGTGATATTTGCATTTATATTTTTTCTGCCTAGTCTACAAAGTTGATGTCTTTGGTAGTTGGAAAATCAAGCTTTATACCATATGAGGTACAAACCTGACTACTGTGGGCAAATCCCAGAGCCCTCCAGCTCTGTCAGTGTCCTCCCTCCTGTCCTGCAGCAGTCCCTGCTCTCCCAAATCAGGTCAAGGACAAGTCACTCCTACACCCATGCACATGTCCACTGCATATGTACCACTACATGGGCATTTTCCTCTCTTGTGCTGGCTTCTGGGACATTCCTGCATCAATCAAGCCATATAAAATTTCTTACAGGAGCCCCTTGGTTAGTGCAGTTCATCTAAAACCATGCCACTGATCCAAAAGGAGATTCTTCCTCCACAGAAAATAATTTTTGGGATTTTTTTGCCAATTATTCTGAAGGGAACAGAGAGGGTTCCTAGGTATCAATGTGAAGATCTATTCACTCTCAAATGCACTTGTTTGAAGCATGAAAAATAAGATTGTCCTCTGCTAACGCAGGAGTAAAAGGGGCAATTACAAGGCACACAGTTCACACAACAGATAACCAGCCCAACATTTCTGACAAGCTCTTGTCCACTGAACAGTAACAAGTCCTGCAGATGCTCACAGGCACCCTTCACTTTAGGTCAGTCAAAATGGAGATAAATATGCCCTGGCCATGTCTCTCCCTTTGTTCTGCATGGGTGTATTTAAAGAAGTGCATGCTCAAAGAGAGGCCAATGGCTTGCTCAAGGCTCTGGTAAATCCAAAAGGCAGCAGTAAAGACTGCAGTTTTTCAGAATGTGAGCATTTCTGAGAAATCTGATGGAATGCTTCCAACAATCCAGAGTTCCTGCAGAGAACTCCCAAAAGCTCCTCACTTTAACAATAATTCTGTAAGTAGATGCACTCCCCTGCCTGCCACTTAAGAAACCTAATCACATACCAGATCCTCCATTAGAGTTGGCCGCTCCACAGCACAGGAAAAGTGGGAAGTAATTTTCACTGAAACATGGTCTAAGCAACTTGAAATGCTGCTACTAGAGTTTCCAGAAGAAAAAGAAAAAATAAGACTCCTTTTGATATAAAGCCAGTTACTCACTCTCCTTCTTGCACCTGGCATCCCTTTTGTTTGTCAATCCAAATAGACACCTGACATTTGGTCAGATAAAACATGCTGGGTTTTCACTGATTGAGCAAGTCTTCACTGTGGCTTCATCTGGCTATTTTTGTATGCTGTTTGATATTCAGCAGGAAAGATGGAGCCCTTCTCCCCACCCTTTCCTAGCTAATTACCAGTCACTGCTGTCGACAGGACTGCAGGGCCCTGCTCAGGTCAGCCCCAAAGACTGTGCTCTTACACTTACATTCTGTGGCAGCAACTGATGATGAAAAATTGCTGCTGCACCAACCCAGATGCCAGGCAGCCACAGAGATCTCACCCTACTGCCCTGTTACGGCACCATGGATCTGGACAGTCCTGAGCCACACCTGGCCTGTGGCCCTCAAAGGGTGAGGCGGGCTGGGGCACAGCTACTCACCTTAGACAGAAATGAAACTGTCAGTGTTAACCGAGGTAAAGAAGTGGCTTTGGGCCACCCTCCAGTTTTCTGAGCCAGAACTGAATCAGAGCAGCCCTCTTACTTCATCAGAGGCATCCAAAGAGACAAAGCAGCAGCAGGTTTTAGTAAACAGCCAGTGATTTGACTGACCAAGGACTGTAAAGGAACATACATGTAATCTCCTGGATCTGAAAAATGTACGACTTGTACCACCAAAACCTAAAAGAAACCCTGCTGTAACGAAGCATAGATGAGCTAAGCTCTATGTATACCAGATAATTTAAACAGAAACAAAGCAGGTCCAAATTTCTATGACCTGAGAACTGAAGAGAGAGCAGCCCCACAAAGCAGTATTATGATTTTTTTCTAGAAACCAAACAGTGTCCAACTTGAAGAAGAGTTGCACATTTTGGCAGTCCAATTATTTAATATGCAATTGCCTGGAATTACTGTCCTAAAATGAGTGCTCAATTAATCTGCCCCTTTATTGGGCCAGGAAGCTCCCTGAGTGCGCAGGGGTACATCGGCCTGCAGGCCCTCGCGGTTCCAAGCGATGCTGCACTGCAGAATGGTATCAGTGTCAGAAACATCTCACAACCTCCTCCCAGGAGGGTTTGCTGAGGACTTGATCCTTCAGGCCACAGGTCTCCGTAATTGCCTTCTTTATCTGAACAAGGTGAAATAGCTGTGAAGGGATAACTTTTTATCGATTCGGTTAAAGTGATGTTACCTGTCCTCTAGTCAGCATTCTCCTATCATTTCCAGAGAGTTGTGTTTCTTCCAGAACAGGCAGATTCAAAGTAAAGTAAAAATCATAATAAGCTAGTCATGTGCCCCTCTATAACAGGGTCAATTTTAAAATTGCACCTTTGGTTAAATGGGTGCATGTTGCTCTTGTAGCCAAGCTCCAAGCTCCATTTTTAAGAATAGGTAGCACACCAAAAGCTATTTTCTTATGAGAAACCCTAGAAATAAGTTTCAAGCCTCAGAGAGAAGGATTAATTTGCTAGTAATGAAAGTGACACACAGGGAAAATGTAAAATCAATCTTGTGTTTAAAGGCAGAACAACACTGGCTCCACTTCCCTTTTTTTTTTCTTTCTCCCTCATTTTCCTCCCCTCTCCCCATAGTGGCTTGTTACCACTGAGCATACATTATGCACATTACCCACAAGCCCCTGCTCTGTTTAAATTAAAAAAAGAAACAGCGTTTTTAATCAATCTATTTGCACTCTTCTGCCACAACTCACAAAAGCAGTTTGATTTCTTTTCATTGCTCTCAAGAGAGCTGAATACTGATAACTAAAAAAACCACTGCAAACTAGTAATAATAATACCAATAGTAGCAATAATAATGGTGACACCCCTCCCAAAATAAAAAATAAATTAAAAATAATAATAGAAAGAAGAGGCAAAGTTAGCCTTGATCAAAACCTAAACTTTTTCACAAACAGACTGTGTTAACAAATAACAGGTCAAACTTGAGCAAAACTCAGTGATCTGGCTTGTTCTGACCTCGGGCATCCCTCCCTCACACCACCAACACATAAGATCAACTGCAAAGCAATGGAGAGACTCTTCAGTTCTGTAAAAATCAGATTGTCTGTGTGCAGTTTTCTGCAATTTCTGGTAATTCTGCTATATGCAGATTTGGAAATTAGTTATTCCTAGGAATTCAGACCCTGTCTTGTGTTTCACATACACCACTATTCAAACACAGAATTAAAAATAACAGAGAAGTGGTTAGCTGGTTTTGCTTGTAGTGAATCACAGCTGTAATTCTGCTGTTCAGATCTGGGGATTACTATTTTCTTCCTTCTTTCTCCATTAAGACAACAGGAGGAAAAACAGACCATTGCTTAACAAGGCTGTATCATGCTGGGATCTCCTGCTCAGTTTTCTATCCGTAAACAATTTTACACTGTGAAAACCTTTTTCTTCCTCTTTCTTTAGCTGATGAGAAAAGAAAAATGACCTTCCCAAGAAGGAACCTTGAAATAGAACCAGGATCTCCTCGTTGCTGGCCCCCTAATGGGGGAGACCTTGAAGCCACAGGATTTGGCTCCTCACTGCAGATGCTCTTCTGCCTCCTCCACCACCCTGAGGCAGCACCCGTCCTACATCTGAAACATTTCACATGAGCTATACACCAGCATGGGGTAGCTACTGCTAGATGTATGAACATTATTTTTCCAGACTTAAATATACTCCAAGTCTCACAAGTTTTAGATTCCTGGACTTAGTGTTCCAGCAGTAAAGATCCTGCCAACACGGCGATACGTCTCTCTGCTCCAACCCCGATACATAACTTGTCCCTTTTGGCCATATGAAAGACATCCATGGTACATTAATGCTAAATTATATTCACAGTTTAAACTGTGAAAAAGATTTACTGTTTAGAGAAGTAAAGCCAGGGACCATATCCAAGATACAAATCTAGATGCTAGTTCAAAATGCAAGCATTTTGGGTTGTCAACACCTTAGGGTTTAGTTTATACTTATCTCCAACCAAAATATTGCCATTTCCCCCTGCAGCTTAAAATGTGGAAGAGAAGGAAGGGTACTGATCATCTTCCTAACTGTTTCTTTGTAGCAACCACCTGCACAGGAAACAATGCTGGTATTTGTCATGGGTTTAAAGAGTATTATTATACGCTCTGTATCCACAGGAAGTCACTGGCTCTGGATGACTAACTCCACAGAGCCACAGAATGGTTGGAGTTGGAAAAGAGATTAAAGATCATCTAGTTTCAACCCTCTGCCATGGACAGTGATACCTTCCACTAGACCAGATTGCTTTAAGCTCCATCTGGGTTGGCCTTGAATATTTCCAGAGATGGGACATCCACAACTCCCCTTGGCAACCTGTTCCAGCGCCTCAAACACTCGTACAGTAATTTCTTTTTCCCTTTATCTGATCTAAATGTACTTCCTTTCAGTTTAAAGACATTTCCCCTTGTCCTAAATGCCCTTGTAAAACTTCTGCAACTCTTTTCCTTAGCTCCCTTTAGCTACTGGAAGGGGCTGTAAGGTCCCCCTGGAGCCTTCTCTTCAGACTGAGCAAGCCAAACACTCTAGCCCATCCTCATAGATCCTTTTAGAATCTTTTTTAGTTACTTACACCCAGGCTGGAGAGTTCATGGCAACTGCCAATACTTCACTGTGCCAAGTGCAAAAAGAAACTTCACCACCTCTTCCTATGTGCACTAAAATCAGATTGCTTTCCAGATCCTGACTTTCTTCTGATTATTCTTTGATCTCCAAGTCTAAAAACTGAGCAGAGATTCCCATCATCCTCTGCCTCAGGAACTTCATTCCTTTGCCTTTAAAAATCCTGATTATAGCTATAACACTGGTTGTAAAAATGAGACGGTAGAAGAAATTCCCGCTGATTCTCTAATTTTTCAAGGCAAAGGATGCTCTTCTCAAATGCCAGAAAGATGGGAGTTTCATCAGACAAAACTCCATCTGCCTCATCCACCGTTTCCAGCAGAAACAATCCTGCCACTGGAAATAGGGTTTTTTTTGCTGCTGATGCACAGGTGAAAGAAAATCTCATTCACTTTTTGTTCCACTGGGTCTGTGAGGCTGAGAGAAATAGGCAGTCGTTTACATCTGCACAGTAAGAAAATGGGACTCAAATACAGGGGATACAATGCTGCTTCATGAGTGTGTGCTCACACAGTAAAACAGGGATTAATGGATAAAAATCAGACCGGCTACTATTAGAATTTCCAATAAAGCAGAAATCCTTTAGGATCTCCTGAGGAGAGACAGAACTCCCACCTCCCACGCAATGTCGGTTTATCACTGACTCACTGCACTGCAGGACAACCACAGGCCAGCAGACCCCTGTTTCAGCAGCCTTAATCCACCCCAGCATGCACAACAGGGTGCAGAGGTAGTCAGCAGTTTGCCTGCTCTCCTAGGAGCAGAAAGCAGCCTGGATGCTCCTCTTATCTAGCTCCTGGAAGCTTTGGAAGAAAGGCTTCAGCAGCAAAGAGCTTCAGCTGTCTCCTCAAGATTTTTGAACAGCAGGTAGTTCAAACAGACTGCTCAAGTCTGAAGCATCTCTGGTGTCAGGGTTGAACCGGAGAAGGAGAAGAAATGCTCTTTAGTGCTTGGACATATGAAGACTTTTGAAATCTACACAGTATTTTCTCTCCTGCTGAGTTTCATTTCCTAGCGAAGAGCAATCATTATATATATATATATATATATAAAATA
>VZUA01012979.1:478-14989 GCA_013401035.1 Horornis vulcanius | reverse complement strand
TGGCTAATTATTTTAAATACAGCAGGATGAAATCAGTGGCATATCAATAATTGTAAATTCCACCTTAAAGGCAGAATGGTGGCACTAATATCCATCATGTCAGGATCTCTAAATGACAAAGCTGGCATAGCAGTGAGATGATCAGGAGATGCTCACTGCAGTTACTCTGCTTCTAATTCAACAAACGTCTTCTGTTGGTCTCCTTTCAACATATTTTTCACACTTTCTGTGGTTTTGTACATTTCTCAAAGGAGGTGGAAAATTCCTAGTGTTATGCTGGGCAGAAAACTGATAAATTTATACAAGTACAATCAATAAGCATAACTGATTTGAGAACTAAAGTAACTACTGATGTCATGTCTTAATATGACACAGTAACAAACCTTAATGTTGACAATGCTAACTTGAGATTTCTAGTATTCACACAAACAAACAAACAAACAAACAAACNNNNACAAACAAACAAACAAACAAACATACATACATTATATTCTCATTAGTAGAAGCTTCACACTTTTAACTTGTAAAGACTTTAAATTAAAATAAAAAGCGAGTAGAATTTTTTTCACATTATTAACCACACCATTGGCCTGGCTGTATATGATCATGTCAAGCAAAACAACTTGTTATTCAAACACACTTTGCAGGCAAAAGTTAAATACCAGGAATAGCTGCTTGAATGTTTAAGAAGCTATTTTTGCTTGAGCTGTGATGTATTTGTCAGTCTTTATGATACTTTGTAGGTCTAAATATCAAATCTCCAAGATAAGAACCACATGATTCTGCAAAGTATGTACACAGAAGGCTTCAGTGTATCACATTCTTTGCTGCTGCAACAAATTTAGGTGGCAAGTGAGATGCTTTGAACCACTCAGGCAGGACACAGAAGTTAATATAGTGCCTTGCACGAACATGGAATGGATGTTGAAAAGCTCTTAGGTTAGTAATTAAAATGACAAATTGAAAATATTTTATTTCTTTCTGTAATGAAAGATGGTAGAAAAGGGAAAAAAAACCTCAATCCTCATCTTACTTATGCTTTAAGTCTATTGATTTCTGTCAACTTAGTCTTGCATTTCATGACATACATGATCTTTGGTGCAATATTTCTTTCCATATACACCTTGATTGGAAGGTTAAAAACTTTTCCTCTTCCTTGGAAACCAGAAAGACATTTTCTAGTTAATTCTATCTAGTTTTGACTTCAAATATCCTCCTACTCACTTAAAATAGAGAAGAAGTATCTTATTATCTGTAACGGGAATAGGGGCTCGATGACGAGTAGAGTTCTTTATCTTTGAGCAATATGCCTCAGACTACTGGGTTGGAAACAGTATTTATTCAAAACCCACAAAATTATGTGCAATGAAACTGCAATGGGTTTAATGACAGTATTTCAATTGGACTGACTTTCACAGTGTAGTATAGTACAAGTGGGTGTTAGTACATTTCAAAATTTTAAAATTATTTGACAATAATTATTTATACCATGTAAACCAAGGCAAATGTAGCCTGACAGAGTTTGTGTGAAGGCACATGGAGAAAAACTGTATCTGTCTGAAAGATAAAGGCTAAGTGGGACCTTGTAAAGGTGGGGGCATTGTGTGTGTACATCTGTGATGGAAGTAGGATCATCCCTAGCAGTTCAGCTATAACGATGCTCCCAGAAATCTCTGTGTCTCCACAAACTTGAGTCCTGAATTTAAATGTCCAGGCAGGAACACATCCTTAAATTAATTCTTTCTCATTGCAGACCCTACTTCTCCCCCCATTCTCTTGCAGTGCAAAAATCTTTCAGTATCTCTGGCCCATGAACGCCCAAGAGTGTTCTCAGCCATGACATTTTGAACAGCTTTTGAATGTGTTTCTGTGATCCAGTCCTACTGCTCTCATCCGGCTCACTAGCCCACTAGGCCTAACTCCTCATCAAGCTCTCCTTTGCAGAAAAAAGGTTCATCTGTAATTTTTGACTGATTAAAATGTGTACTTCAGTTTCAGGCATACATCCAGGCAGCATTCCATGTGAACAAAAGGGATACAGCTATGAGAGCCAAGTCACAGAATCAGAGAACAGTTTGGATTGGAAGGGACCTTAAAGATCATGTAATTCCAACCCCCCTGCATGGGCAAGAACACCTTGCACTAGACCAGGTTGTCCAAGGTCTGATCCTTTCTGGCCTTGAACACTTCCAGGGACACGGAACCCATAAGTTCTCTGTACAATCTACTCCAGTGCCTCACCACCCTCGTAGTGAAGAATTTCTTTCTAATATCTAATCTGAATGTAAAACAGCAGGTTGGATCGTGTCTGGAAGAGACTATACAAAGGAAGAATTTTAGAAATAGGGAAGGGTTTCTGGTTGGCCTAACATAATTCTGCCCTCACTCACATTTAAACAAAGGCAGAAGGCAGCTGGGATTAGAATTAGTATTTTACAATGATTATTCCATTCATTTTATGCAGAGAACTAACAAAATTACTAAGTAGTAATGGTTCCATTTTCAGGCTTTCTAAAAGCAAATTCTGAGTTCTGCACTACAGAGCAGAAAAGAATTCCATCAGGCAGGTTACACATCCTTCCCACCTCCAAGCTGTAAAGCATTCTTCTGTTCTTTCCATGTGATACACACACGACACACTACCGTCACAAGAGAGAGGCAGACACCACAGCCGAGTCGAGGCAGGAAAAGAGGGAGTTTGATTTTCACTTTCAGTTTATATAGATTTCCAGAAATGAGACCACATTGGAAGACTGAGGTTCAACCTCTTCAATTCCACTGGTCTGAGAAAGTGTTCATCAATTGTCCTTCCTAAAGAGAAGAATGTAAACAATATAGACAGTTACAGAAACACTGCTTTGTTTACATGAAAATCTGTGAGAAACTGACGTCAAAATATGTGAACTACAGAAGGCTTAGCAAGAGAATGGGTGACACACCCACAGCAGTGACACTGCTTAGCCATTCCACAGTTAAACAGACTTGCACCTTTCCTGGTTTATTCAACTGTGGTTTTGATAGTATTCCCATTGCAGAACAGAAAGCCAGGAAACTGACTGTGGCATGTTCTGGAGTATCCTTGTTAGTGCATTCCAACCGGCTTACACAACAAGACTTCAGTTAAATGTGAGCAATTAAACATCACTGTATGAATCCCTGAAAATTTCCTTGGAAATACAGGTTGATGTTGCCAGTTTCTCTTGTTGCTGAACAGGTTTAGATTAGTCTACAAGTCAGCAATACAATTGCACCTATTTACATTCCACTAGGTAGAGATAACCTCTTTGTAAGTTATGCAGTGAGGCTGAATCATAGTACTGTGCTGTTCTGCATGGCATATTTTGCAGCTTGCATTGCCATGGCACCCAAGTGACTTCAAGTAGTGCATTAAGCAATGTGCCTATCACTCATCAGACAAGCTCACTACATCTCTCATCCTTTCCCTGGTGCAGGGAACAGGAGCTTTCAGCTTTTGCTTTTCATCTTTGTGAGTGAAATATCTCAGTCACTAGACTTGACTGAGTGAATGATGATGGAATAGTTTGTAACTTGCTGTCTGTAATAAAACCAATTAAACCAACCCTAAACTACACTTACATTTCACATTAATGCATCAGTTCTTTTTATCTGAGAAGAGAGATATATTTTCTGATTATGTACTAAAAAAGAGAGATATTAAGCATGTAAATGCTGGAAATTTTTTTTTGGTCAAGGTTATGTATTTTTTACTTCTAAAGGTTAATATGTGTACAAGTCAGATAAAATCTCAGTGGTGGTTTAACCCTGGCTGGATGCCAGGTGCCCACCAAAGTTATTCTATTACTGAACTGGGACACAGAAGGGACAATATAAGGAAAGGTTCATGGGTCAAGACAAGAACAGGGAAATATCACTCATCAATTACTGTCACGGGCAAAAGAGTCTCAGCTTGGGGAAAATCACTTGCACTTTTTACCAATCAAATCAAAGTAGGATAATGAGAGATAAAATCTGAATCCTAAAACATCTCTCCCCCAGGGGCACAGAAGGACAGATAATGGAAGTAGCAGTCAGTCCACCACATTGTGCTGCTCTTTCCTCCTCAAGGGCAGGAACTCCTTCTCCCTTGCTGCAATGTGGGTCACTTCCAAAGGGTGCAGTCCTTCAGGAACAGGCTGCTCCAGCATAAGACCCTAGATGGTCATAAGTCCGGCCAGCAAAGCTACTCCAGCATGGGCTCTTCTCTCCAGGGGCTCACATGTCCTCTCAAGCTGCTCCAGCACAGCTTCCCATGAGGTCACAGTCTCCTTTGGGCATTCCCCTGCTCCAGCATGGGATCCTCTATGGGCTGCAGGTGGATCTCTGCTCCACCACGAACCTCCTGTGGGCTCAAGGGCACAGCTCCCTCACCATGGGCTGCACCATGGGCCACAGGGGAACCTAAACTCTGGTGCCTGGAGCACCTCCTGCCCCTCCTTCTGCACTGACCTTGGGGTCTGCAGGGCTGTTCCCCTCACATGCTCTCTCTCCTTTCTCTGCCTGTAAATGTGCTTGTGCAGAAATATTCCCCAATCCGTTATAAAAGAGGTGCTCCCACCATTGCTGATGGCTCAGCCTTGGCCAGCAGTGGCTCTGTCTTGGAGCCAGCTGGCACTGACATCATCTGACAAGGGGAGAAGCTTCTGGCAGCTCCACACAGAACTCACCCCTGTAGGACCCCCCTACCAAAACCATACCACACAAACCCCATAAAGGCTCAGGAAAAACAGCTTGTTTTTCTAGTTCAGTATTCACTCTGATTTTACATACAGATATAGATATATAGATATATACACATATTTATGGGATATACTAGAGTGAAATCTGATAACTTTCTCCAGAACAGCAATTTCATTGTAATTCAATTTGCAATTTAAATGTCTAATAAATGACTGCATAAATATCAGTAATGGCTAATTCATTAAAAAAATAGCATATATTCATCTTTGCAACAGAAATACCAAGTCATTAGGAAAACCAGAATAATACATAAATTTCATTTTGGTGTTGGAAAGTCTTGCACAAAGTGTAAGGAATAGTTGTACTCTCTGCTAGGAATCTCTTCTTCTCTCTCACAGAAGGAAATGACCACACCTTGCTTCTTCATTCCAGAATTTTGGTGTACAAAGTAATTCTCTGTAACCTCAGTAGCTTTCAGATAGTTACAGAATAGATTATCATCCCTAACCTAAAAAAAGAAAAAAATGCAAGTCCACTCCCATATCCTGAACCATTCCAACATAAATGCTTCAAAAGACTGCACCACCTTTAGCCAGCATTCCCATCATTATGTGACTCTTGGAGAGCCCACAGATTTCAGAACATCTGTGCTCATCTGACCTCTAGTAGAAGTATGGCCCACTCCCATAGTGCTGCAGGTTTTCACCCTGTAACCAGGCAATGGAGACAAGACAATTGCTACAGTATGTTGAAATACGTCTTTTGAAAATATAAATCAGGTTGAAAAGATTCAGAATTTCAGCTCAGCATATTTTTTTTCCTTTCAAGGACATTGAACATTTTTTTGTTCCTATAATTTATCTGCCCAATGTTTCTGGAAAATCACACAGCTGTGTTATCACTGTATCATCAGTAACACCTATTGAGTGTGGCTTCAGGATTTGTGAAAGGTTTGGGATTGGTGATAAAGTAAGAGTTCCTTGGGGATTACCAGAACTTATGAGGCTGAAATAACACTGAAGACCAAGGAAAGTTTGGCATCTAGGAAGGGTAGAAACTGAAAAAATGAGAAATACCATCTGGAAGCTGAGAGAGATGCACAGATATCATGTGGAAGATGGAAAATAATCTAGGGGCATTCAATCAGTAAGTACAAGATTGAAGGAAGCAGAAGAAAGGAATAGAGAAAATGTCTGTGTAGGCTCTGAAATCAAAAGATCTGATAGTCCATCTACAAAGTAGGATGGTATTCACTTTAAGGAAGAAGAAAATAGACCAGAGGGGAGGAAAAGGGAAGGGAAGGGAAGGGAAGGGAAGGGAAGGGAAGGGAAGGGAAGGGGACAACAAAGGTACCTGGAAGAAAATATTTGAAACAACAGTCTAATATCAAATAGACTACTTGAAATAGAAAGTAACTGCAAACATTTGGGTAATATACAAAGTGGAGAAGTACAGTCTCTTCATAACAGAGTAGAACAAATGAAATTAAATGGTTATGCACAAGAGCAGTGGAACGCATCAAAATTCCATCACAAAGTATTCTAGAAAACAATTTTCTTTCAAAAAAAAAAAGTGAGATATTATCAACAACATATGTCTCAAATGCAAAGCCTGCACATAACTTTGTATTGTCTGTTTTTATAGTAATATGAAAGAAGAATCAGCATGAGAGCTATAAAATACACATGGTATCATTGGTACTAAACTTCCCATTTAAAATGAAATATCCTTTAAAAGAAAAAAATGGTTTGCAAAGAGGGGAAGATTTCTAAAATCCATTAGAGTGTAATTTTGAGAGCCATAGCTAGGAGGACAAAAGAAATTTTGGAAATTTTACGGCAGGTATTTCTGCACCTTCTCTAAAGACCACAGAAATGAGCTGCAGGTCTCTTTACACACCTCTTCCTCTAGCAGTTTCAGTAGGTGAGACGAGTCCCAGTAGCCCACTGGCAGGCAGCCACTGAAATCATGGTCTGGCTAGGGCTGCTGGAGAGCACAGGCAGTGCCAGCCTGCTTTGCAAACGACTGTACTGGGGCTCGCCCAGTTATTTTCTCAGCACATCACTAAATCAGGAAGGTGTGCATGCCTAGAGAGTACAGGGCTGTGTGCTTTTCCAACACAAACATGGGCAAGAATTCTGTATGTGACACGGCCAGGAATGAGGGAGTGATTTTATTTGGATGCACTACTGTTTTAACTATACATTTGCAAGATTTAATTTCTAATATTCCCTTATGAAATAGTAAGTACTATGTTTAATGTGAAAGATATCTAAAGGTGAGATGCTAATTCTTCAGTGCAATACATTTTTTTCCTAGAAAAGTTTGTAATTATTTATTTGCAAACTATCATCAAACAAAGTGCTACTAGTGAAGAACTGAGAAATAAAAGTGGACTGAGTTTTGCTTAAGTGTTATTACTGAAAAAATATTATGTTGTTTTGGGATTTTTACTATGATATTTGGTATTTTGCCCCTGTTCTCAACTGAAATTATTAGAGGTGATTAAAAACTGGCTCTTTGAAACAGGTGAACAGTGTAAGAGGATGTTTCAGAGACGAAAGAAAGATGCAAAGAGCCTGAAAATGAAGAATTCCCAAGGAAATTTTCCAGTTTATGGGGAAGACTTAGAGTTGCAGATTTTCTGTGTGCACTGGATTAGCATTCATTTACACTGATGATATTCCTCGGCCACTTACAGGAGGACACAAGTGCAGCGCAGGCTGCACTACCAAGCCACAGTAAATCCAAGCAAGAGTTCTGTTCCCCAGCCGCGGGGAGCCACCTGCCGCGTCGCCGCTCCTGCCGAATTCCCACGGGAGGGCTCGGCGGGATTCATTTCAGACCCCCGCGGGCCGTGCCCTGGGAGAAGCGGCGGGAGGCTGGCACGGTCCCGGCGAGGCGCTCAGTGGGACATGGCCCCTGCCCGGGGCAGCGCTGCGGGGCCCGGGCGCGCACAGGGCCACAGCTCAGCGGGGCCGGGGCGCTGCGGGCGGGGGAGNAACCCCTCGCCGCCGGGAAGCCCTCGCCGCCGGGAACCCCTCGCCGCTGGGGCGCGGAGCGGGCGCGGCCGCGGCCGCGGCGCTGCCAGGAGAGAGAGAGCCCAGAGAGCGCTCCCGCCGCGCCCCGAGGGAGCCGCTGCGCCGCCCCGCAGCTCGGCCGCGGGACAGCATGAGCCAGGCACAGCAGCCCTACGCCCCGCGGAAGGGCAGCTCCCCGGCGCCCGGGGCCCGGCGGAACGACAGCCAGGACTACCTGCTGCTGGACGCGGAGTTGTGCGAGGAGAGCGCCCTGCCGCCCTACGCCTTCTACCCCGTGTGAGTCCCGCCGGCCGGGGCGGAGGTGGCTCCGTCCCTGCGCGGGGGAGGCGGTGGCGGGGCAGGTGCTCCGGGCGGGGGTCACGGCGCGGCGCCGGGACCGCTCGTGGGCAGCCGCGTGGGGGCCTGTCATCTTCCCTCTCCCGGGGAGGAGCGGGGTAGCTGTGTTTGGAGAGGTGGAGGAGCAGCGTTGGCACCGCCGTGCCCGGGCTGGCAGATCTCCTCTGAGCAGACCGCGGTGCCTCCCCACTGACAGGGAGGCGAAGGGTGACTTGGGCTCAGCTGTGGAGAGCAGGGAAGGAGTCGTCGGGTCTACATAAAACTGATGGCGTCTAATGGGTTTAATGTAATTACAGAAATTTTAAGTCCTGTGATGGGTTGCTCCCACCGAGAGAGTGCACATTGCAGGTGTGTGGGTAAAACCATCCTCCTTCCTTTATTTCAAAATAATTACAAAAAAAAAAGGCATCCTCCTATTATTATTTTTGTCAAAGCCATGTAGCCTCGCGTAATTTCATTATGTGAATTTTGGCAGGTAGTTACCATTTAAAGCAGAGTGCAAGAACATATGCAATAACAGCTAAATAGTGTAAACATAAATTACAAAGGTTCCAGGAACCACAACTAAACGTCCACGACGATTGGTGTTCAATGTTGACAGTGTCCCTTTGGTTATGTGCTGTCAGCATGACTACTGTGATTACCACTTGTTAATGCTTCTGCGGAGAAGCTATCCAACAGAGGGGGAGATGGGTATTAAGCAATGCAAAATGAGTCCTAAAATCTCAGATGATTGCCAGAAGATGTGTACTTTCTTTTGTACAAATTATATTTTATTGCTTAACCGGTAAATTCCAGTTATCAGTCTCTCCTAATATTTGCTGTTTTATCTGTGAGCCACCTACCAGCCACTTGACAGCTACCTGGATATTAGAAAGGAATAACAACAATGAGACTGGGAACACTTACGGTGTTTGAATATTTATCAACTCAGCTAAGAACAACCAGAGTTTTCAAAATTTACTGCTGTATTGCTATTCTTGTGTGTCTTTGTGGATCACTAATTCAGTATGCTCACACAGTTGAAACAGGCACATTGGACTTAAACCCCATCTCAAAATATATGAATGCATCTATCTAATGAATCCTTTCAGAACAAAAAGCCTTATGATGTTTGGTTCAGATTGGTTCACACTAGTGGACTGAAGCTTTGAACTAATATGGCAGTTCTGGAATTCTTTTGCCATCTACTCATTCAGAATGG
This sequence comes from Horornis vulcanius, assembly GCA_013401035.1. NCBI lineage: Eukaryota > Metazoa > Chordata > Aves > Passeriformes > Scotocercidae > Horornis > Horornis vulcanius. Next base: position 5,710 of record VZUA01012979.1, on the reverse strand, counting down.
TTGTGCAGCTGTGAGAGGATAGATCTTGCATAAGTGTTTCAAATCATCTCTTCAAAGAAAATCTGCAAGTCTGTGGGGTGCTGATAATTTCCCTTCAAGAGTGAAGAGCCTGTGCTAGCAGCTCTAAGTGTGGCACACTCCCAGTGTGGAGATTGCCTCTCATCACCTCACAGTGGCCATAAGGAAAGCCTGCATCCTAATCAAGTTGCCTTGTAGAACAAGGGTAGCACTAACCACAAGAAGTTATCAAGGGCTTGTTTGTGACATGCACATTGGATATGGATAAGTTGTTCTTTGGGGTTTCTCTGGATGTGGAAGAGAATCGCTTGACAGAGATCCGTAGTCAATGCCTACATGCAGCCACTGCCAGGACTTCCTTGGCTGGCAGGAATAACTGCAGTGAGTGAATAGGCTCCTCCAGGGTACCTGCTTGGTGATTATTTTCTTTCAGTTTTTTTTAATTTTTCTGCCTAACTTCCAGCTACATCACATTTCAGGCACATTTTGTAGGTACGCCTTTTCTGCCAAATGTCATTAGTTTTGCTAGAGGCCTTCATATGGCCAAGAATTTAATAGACTGGGCCATGTGTAGTGTAAGATCTCTGTGTTCTTTATCACCTACATGCAGTAAGAATACTTTTCTCTACTTTTATTTTTTTAATCCTCAAATTACTGGTATTTCCTGATGCTATTATGGTGATTAATGGGGGACAGTAATGCAGAGTACGGCTGATGTCCAAAAAAAAGCTGAGTTTTACCTCCTTTTAAACATTACTGGGAGGGTAACACTCACAGGTATAGTATGGCATATGACTATTGCTTGAAAATAGCATGATACTAAGGAATAGTTTTTCTCAAGTGGTGATTTAGTGCTAATGCTGATGTTACTGCTTATGTTGTTTGTAGAACATAGTTTTCATGTGTTGATTTGTGTCTGCTGTTAAGTGCTGTAGTTTCTGGATGATAATAAAACCCCAAACCATTTACAGAGATCTATTTCCTGTATTTTAGCTCCTCTTTCTGGAGAACAGCTTTATTGTATCCAAGGTACCTGCTACCTTTATTGCAAAAAAGATTGCAAGAGGGTACCTTGAGCTCATCAGCTGTGCCAGGTAGGGTCACACAGTCTTTTGGTAGTGGATGAAAGGCTTTTACCTCTATATGTGGTATGATGCAAAACAAATTGCAAATGGAATTCTGTGCTGAAAAATCCTGCTTTTGAATTCAGAACCTTAAGCAGGAAACCCAAAATTTGGGCAATCTGTAGAATTTGTAAATAAATTATTTCCAAAAGATGAGGCTACTTTTTAAGACTTAAGACTTCTAAGATGATTTAGAAATTATATGCAAGTAAGCATTTTCTTTCTAGTAGTGCTCTTTTATCTAGTCATTGAGTCTTGCTCCTTATGTATCAAGAAATACATTGCAATAAACATGTCAGAAGATTGACTCCTGGAATGCAAAAATTTGTATATGTTGGGATTTGTCCCTCCTGTGCAAGTATTTCATTGGCAAAGAGCCCAGTTTTGAGGTTTAAAACAGGATGGAAAGTGCATTTTATCATCTAACCCCAAATCTGAGCGCTGATGTGCAGTAGGATTTGCACTTGTATGTAAATTTCCCTGCTGAAAAAATGTTAGTGTAGGACAGATTGTCAGTGTACTAACCTAGTGAGAAGACACTAATTCAGTCAGACATCTGGTTATTCTGCTTATTTATACTTTGCAATATTTGCATTGTGAAAAATGTTTTCTTATATGTGTGAGGAGGGATAATTGTGTATTAAAATGTCAGTTGTAAAGTAAATGAGGCACACAAATTACCAGATGAAAACGGGGGAAAAAGGGTTCTGATGTGCTTTGAGACATAAACTATTCCTCAACTTTTGTGGTTTTCCAGCTGTTTCTCGAAATTACCAAACCTAGTACATACTTAAAAATCTATTCTTTGTTAAATAACATGTTTAATGATTTTCTTTCCTGCCTGCAATATAACAGTATCTGCCGTTGACAATGTAATTTTTATCTCTAGTCTCTACTGTCTTGCTTGAAATGACCTGTAAAATTATTTTCCAGACTCTTCATTAGACATAATCTCTTCAGGGAGTACTGTACAATGTGGCAGCTGTGTTTCAAATTGTCAGCCTCTTTGATGAGATGCTTTGTCTTCTGAAAATATGTTGGAATAGTCTTGTTGAGATCAAAAAGGTGGAAGAGTTGGTAAGGAGGGAGGTCATTTCCTTTTACAGCCTAGTGTATGGAACAAATACACAAATCATCATGTGATTTATGTTTGATGGATCTACGTCTTACTGGTCACTGGAGAAAAAAAATCATGTCTGAATCTCTCGTATTGTGGGTGACTAAATGTGGTTCCTGAGGTCTTGAATAAAAGGACAACAATGTTATCAAGCCCTAGAAAATCCAGCTTTTAGTTCACTCTGTATCCTGCAAGTAGTTAGAAGAGGATGCTTCACTTTCAACATCACACATATCTTTATTATTTCATATGAGGTAGGCTTTTTCCCCCACATGTGTTCATTTTTGATGAAGGCTTGTGGGATTTCTTGGGTTTAGTTGTTAGGCACTGTTTGCTGAGCACACTCACTAACTGAACTGTCAACTTCTTTGGTCAGCTGCAGTACCCAAACAGTTTCCTATGCTAATACTTCATAATCATTTTGCTTGAGCCATTGCAATGTACAAGTTTATTTATGCCCTAAATCTCATGTAGTCACCAAACAAATGAAAGTCACCTCCTTGGGGGATGTAATTTTATAAAACTGGAAGATTTCCATGAAAATATAAGTAATTTGTTAAATTTGCATGAGGAAGGTGGAGTAGTGATTCAGAAATGTGTGGGATGTATATGGCATACTTTTCAATGTAAATGTTAATAACTAGCATGCTGTTTGTCAAACACACCCCCAGCAGCATTTGCCACCGCAGAAGCTGAAGGTTATAATAACTGGCTACTTGAAGAATTCCTGCCAATATTGGTATCCCCAAATAAAGGCAGTTTGGCGTGGTGGGTCTGTGTCATCAGGCTGTGTTAGACTTTCCACCTCCACACACATGAGCAAAAGAAAAGTTTGGCACTTAAACTGATGTGTTCATGATGAATGATGAGGTGATGTGCTCATCAAATTCTTCTTGGTTTCATACCTCAGGCTATTATGCAGTACGAGGCAATGCCTTAGCAGAAGGCCTTAAACTTGAAATGTGTACAGTGACTCTTATATACAGGTTTGTGCACTTACTTGTGAGTGTAGCCACTTGCACACAGAGTCTACTCAACAGGAGGCTTAAAGGATCTGTATAGGTAAGCAGTATTTAAAAATAAGTTTTGATAATTAAATGTGGACAGAAAGTTTAAACGATAATTAAATAACAGGCAGTGTTCTCTGGCACGGATTAACATTTTTGTCTTGAAGTAGAATGGTTATTATTTATTTAACACTGGCATACACAATCAAGTATACTATTTTTTAGTGAAGTGAAATGTATGGAATATAATGTGAAGATGACTGACTGAGGTCTGGGCTTATTTTCTATATCCATACAACTGTGCTTTTTCCTACCAATAGTGCATTTGTCAGCACAGCTCTGTTATAACCCCCAGTCTGACATGTTTGAATAAATTTTTGTCAGTATTGAAAAAAAAAAATTAAACAGGCAAGCTTTGGCATTAAGAATAAAATGTGAGATTTACTACAAGAGCCCTGAGTAAGTGAAATAATGGCATATCAAGTATTTCTGTTTTTAGGTGCATTCTCAAAGCTGTGTGGGAAGTAGATAACTTTTCTTCTGGAAGAGTGAAATGTAGTTCCCTTTTGTTAAAAAAATATTCATATGAATAAAGTATTAGTATTGTGGTTGTGAGCTCAGATGATGCCAGCTCAGAAGAGCATGACTCGAGTTCATTTGGGTCTTAAAACTTGATTAAACACTGGATTTGATGTTAGTATTTGCCTTAGTGAAGAGAACAAAGAAGTGAAGATATTTAAAAAAATAGCATCTATGAGGGCTTTCATGCAGGTAGAAAGAAGGAATATAAACCAAAGGATCATGGTTGATCTGTAGAAAACAGAATACAGACCACAAGGCCTGGTGCTCCTGCAACACTAACAATTTTGCAGAGTATTCAGACTGGAGAATTTTCATAAAGCTGTGTTAGTGCTGTGTTAGAAAATCATAGAAGGGTGTGGGTTAGGGGAGACCTTAAATACCATCTATTCTCAGCACCCCTGTTATGGGCAGGGGTTCTGCTTGTGCAGAGCTCCATCCAGCCTGGCCTTGGACGCTTCCAGGCATGGGGCAGCTACAATTTCTCTGGGCAACCTGTTCCAGTTGTCTCAGTACCCTCTGAGTAAAGACTTTCTTCCTGACAGCTAATCAGATCTCTCCTGGTTTAGTTTAAAGCCATTCCCTTTTGTCCTATCACTGTCTGCATGTGTCACATCAGCTTAAGTAGGAAATAGGTGAGTGCCCAGCAGTCTGAAGGGTGGATTCAGAGCTGGTCTGTTGCCTCCTATCATCTCCTGTTAGCACTGGTGTTAATTCAGAGGAACACTTGTTTGTGGTGGGTTTTCTTCCTGGCCCAGCCTGTGTTTCTCCTGTTGTGCTTACTGACTGACTTTAAGCTGATGAACTAGTCTAGAACTACTTAGCAGCTTTTCAAAGGGGAAGATTCCCTTATCTTTGTGATTTATGTTTTCTTTTCCTTCTGTAAGTTATTTGCCTGCCCATCAGCATGTTTCAGCTTTTGTGGTCATGATTTCCTCCCCTTACTTGGAACAGGTAGCCAGGCCAAACTGATGAACTTCATTAGTCCTATTCTGTGTACATGTCCTGGGTTGCCAAGTAGTAATAGCCCACAGTAAACTTCCATGAGAATTGATCCTAAGAAACTGTTTTTCATGATAGAAAATTCTAAACCATTTTTCCTTTCTGCTTTTCAATGCAGTAATTGATTTTCTGTACTAGTTTTAATTCCGCTGGGCAAATCTTCAGTTACATGGTTTTCTTCCTTAAGCTAACTTAAAATTCCTTTAAATTTTCAAGTCTTATAAAAAAAATTCTTAATGAAAGAAACATGTACTAGGAATTTCTAGTTTATTATCTTCATTTGCTAAGGTTGTTGTATTGTTGTGTACCAACTCATGTTGTATAACTTCAGCATGAGTTGAAGTAACGTTTCTTTGGGTTTTTTTCTATCTGGATTTATTAATTT
>VZUA01012959.1:0-22302 GCA_013401035.1 Horornis vulcanius | reverse complement strand
AAAAAAACTCTAAAATGATCAGTTACACAACCAGTTTCACATACATATGCCTCAACTTGTTTTTTTCCAATAAGTAACCTTACCTGTGGAGGATTAGTTCAGTTCCTGTCACTTCTGTATGAATGTTTATTCAGTGTCTTGAAAGGTTAATGGACCTCTGGAGATGGCCCCAAAATAAAGTGTGAGCTTCCTCAGTGCCCAAGTTAAGCCTTTTAATTTGGATATTGGCTTCATAAAGGCGCCGTGGTGGTGTGAGACCTCACAGATGTTACAGTGATTTTCATACTGAGAGCTTTTGTCCTGAAGATTTATTCTTTTGGATTTACTGAGCTGCAAATCAAAAATGAGTTTAATTGATGTCTGTGCTTTTAACAGACAATTCTTTAGCTAGCTAGTTTTATTCTAATTTTTTTTCTTTCTAAGTAACTGGAACTATTATGTTCCCTAAAAATGCAGGAAGCACTTTTGCTAATTATATTCTGTTGAAAGAATAGTGCCTGTAAATGAAGGGAGCTAAAAAGATGGATTTTTTTTTCTCAAATTTCATATATTTCTGCAGGTGAGTTGATATCAAATCTAATATCAAGTGGGCACCAGAGAATCATGACTGGGTATTTGAACGAGTTGCATGACCTTGCTCTTGATTAACACTGCTGCCAGATTCAGCACTTCAACCACATCATGAGGAGCTTGGTCTGCCTGTAAAATAGGAATTTCAAGATTGAAAATAAGGACTTTGAGTAAATTTCACTTTTAAAATAGCTGTTTGTTTCTTGTTCTTTCTCTTTTAGGGGCCGTGTAATTTTTGTCCTAGCAGGCTGGGTTTTCCAGAAGTCATTCCCTGTACCTTCCATCCTTCTGGAAGGGAATGCCACCTGGGAGCACAGGGATTGGTGGGCAAGTACTAACAATGGCACTTTCAGAGGTGCCTGCATGCTTTTTGTTTTTTACAGAGAATAAAGAGCAGCAAAACCTGGGTGCAATTGCCCCCTGCTAGCCCAGCCCATCACTCTAAGCCAGTTCTCCCATCCCCATTTACAGCTGATAGTAAATCCTCCCTCTCTCTCAGCCCTGTGTTGCTCGGGGTTATGTCTCCATCCTTACAAGTAATTTTTGCAGTGGAAATAAGTGTGGGGAGGAAGGATTGTTTGCACTGCAGGACCAATGGGAGCTGCAGGCGGATGGCTTGCAGGCACCCCATCCCACCTTCCTCCACAGTGTGGAGGAGCAGCTGTCAAATGCACTGAGAGCTTCTCTCTGCTCTGTACAGACTATTAATTCTTTTTTGTTGAGTGGTGAATATTCAGCTGTTGGTTTAGCCTTTTGAATTCACATAGTCAAAAACTTCCCTGGGTAGATGCAGCACAGAACTGCCCTGCAATGATAGTGATAGCAGAGCTGCAGAGAGGAAACGAGGTGATGAATTTTATTTCCAGGCTTGCTAGCGGCTCTGTTATCCTGGGATGCCATCTCGCTCTCCATGGCTGTTTCCTCAGGTGTAAAATGGAGCCATTACCCACCTGCTCTCCTCATGCTGAGTTTTGCACCCTTGCAAGTTAAAACAGGCTCTCGTTTGCTCTGCTGGTTGTGTGCACTGGCAGCCGGCACCAGAACCTGCCTGTGGCAGCTGATGAGATCTGAGTGACCTGGATTAGTTAGCATATGGCAGTTTGGGAAGGGAATAAACTGCCTGCTCTGGTGATGCCAGTTTGCTGCTACCACGTCCAAGAAATGCACAGATCTAGCGTCTGCCTCTCCTCAGCTCTGTGTATTGCCCGTGCTGAGTGGGCCCAGGCCACTGTCCTGGTCCCTGACCCCAGCCATGAGCTGGGCAGGGATGGCTGTTGAGGTGACAGTATCTCAGGCTGAGGCAGCTGAATTTGCTGTTTGTGTAGCACAGGGGGGATGCATTTGTCTTGACTGGAGTGCGTGCAGTGAGGTCAGGAGGGGTCCTTTAACTTCATCCTCAGTCATCATTAAGAATTTGTATGGTTCTCTTTTTCTCTGAAAAGATTTGATCCAAGATGGCACAAGTGTTGATTGCATAGAGGTAACAGGTTGGAGGATAATGAATTTTTGCTTGGAGCAAGGATTAATATTGTGTATAAACTGCAACCACTGTGCTAATTGATGTGTGTGACACCATGAACTGCAACTTCTCCCCACAGCAGTTATGTCTTCATGACAGGCCCGCCTTTACTTCAATGTTGGGGTTTTGGGGACAGGGGTTGGTTGTTTTTCCAAAGTTTGAGATGTGCATGTATAGTTACAAGTAGATAAACTATTTTCACAGGTCATTTTTAGGCATCATAACTTGCCTGAACTTTCATCAAGATGTGTATCTCAAATAGGAGAAAAATCTCCATCCATGATCTAAATAAATCAAATGGCTAATAAATCCAAACTAAAATATATATATATATACACATAGAGGATTAATTCTTTTCATTGCACTGTCAGGCAGTAGTAGCAATGTTCAATCCAAATAACTCTTGGCACCAATTTTATCATGTTGTGTTTAGCAAATACAGTTCTTTGTATTGTGACCACTGATGGGGGATATGTCACAAAGCAGCATTTTGCATTTGCGTCTACTCTTCTTTTTTGAGAGATACTCATTATTTAATACTTGTTACAGCAAATCACTGCAGATCTGCTGGCACTGTCAGGCATTATAAACTCAACGTGTGCATGATGCTGGGCTGTAGCAGGAAGCACCACATTCCAAAATCTCTGCGCTGATGTCTGCAGGCATGTGCATCCTCCACCTAATGACAGATATATGAAGACATGTGCTTTTAAAAAATATTTTTATTTCAGTTGATAAGTTAGACAGTTAATGCAAAATTGTCTACAGTTAATGTGGGGGGAGCACATATAATCCTGTGCTGTAAACTAGGAATCCTTATCCCAGAAGTTTTAAACGATCTGCTAGTGGAAGTTTTAAAAAATGTGTAATTAGTGGTTTTGCCTCCAGTACCAGAGCACTTGTCACAAATATACTTGATGGTCCAGATCCTACAAAAATTATTTTGTCCCAGTTCCTTCATGGTCAGTGCATCCAACTGATGTGCACTGGGCACTTCGTGCATTTAAACGTGTCTGGGTGCTGATCCTGCAGGCACCCACGTGAGTCACCGTGTTTTATTTACTAGCAAAAAGGATTGCTGCAGTGCAGGAATGTTCACTCATCAGTGCCTGGTCTGGAGCTGGAGCTGGCCCCACACATGGATCCAGGATCTGTGGCTCTCCAGGTGCTGCCCAGCCGGAGCTCCATCAGCCACCAGCATCCCACAGCCCGGAGGATGCTGGCTGCCAGTCAGCAAGGACTCTTTACAGCTGAAGTGATTTAAATCACTGGTTGTGCACATGATTCAAGTGATAAACAAGGAAATTTGAATTAAATAATTTGAACTTTCCCTAAGTGAGAGCTCATTCCCGTTGATTAGGAAGAGTAATACAAAACACATGGCTTGCAGCTAGTCACACACTTGTAAAATTTGGCATGGTTGTTTATTAACCAGAAAGTGATACTGTATCTCACACAGCTGTGGAGCACTTAGTTAGTTGGAGAATCTTGTGGCTTGCTTTTTAAATTTTTCAGGAAAGGTTAATGACATTAAAGGAGAGTGGTTGTTTTTTACTTGAGATTTCGCTCATGCGAAGCAAGGACAGAAATTAAAGGTCGACTAAAACGTGTAAAACCATGACTTGAAAATTGCAATTATATTTATAAAACATGCTTGCCGTGTTTAATAATGAAAAAGCTTTTTCCATCCTAAAATATATTACTAAATAAAAAATTATTAGGTGTGATNTTAAAAGTACCTCATTTAGCATTTCACTTGAAAATTGAGTGCCATAGTTTCATAGTTGCCCGTGTCAGAGGAGTTTGGGATGCAGTGCTCCTTTTCCCCGTGCTGAAGCTGTGCCTCTGCAGTGTGTCAGTGCAGTTGGCTTTGCCATCCTGCTCTGGTGTGTGAGAAAGTGGAGGCACCAGCTCCCAGTGCTAAATCTTGGGCTCTTTGGGATAAGAACTGCAGCAGGGCACACACAGCCACAGAAGTGCTTCTTCTGTTCTTAATTACTATAAGGCAACACCAGGAAATCCAGGAGGTTGTGTTCTGGGGGTGCTTCCTCTTCTTCAGGGAGTCAAAAATCAGTCTAGGGGCTTTGCTGACCTGGAGAGCCACCTATGGTAGAAAGGTCAGAGGCACGTGGAGCATCCAAGTGGCCCTTCCAAATCTGAGTCCCAACTAAAGGTCAATGGATCAGCTATCTCAAATGATTTAAAATGTTTGAGTTGACACATTGCATTTTCTTATTTTTAATACTTTATCAACTAACACACTATAATAGTGACACAGAAGACAAAATGCAGGTGGGCTTTTTTGTTGTTGATAATCAAATTATTAGAAACAGAGGTTTTGCCTTTACTTCTTAATAAAAGAATGAATGGATAGATGGGTATTTGCAGCCCTGAGCTTCACTATCCATCGTTCTATCCACTTGGATGTATGTATAAGCTCCTGTTTCAACAGCAGCAGCTTTAAGATTCCTGAACAAATGGAGATAGATAGATGGGGCCTCTGCCTTCATTGTCTGTTACTGTTATTATCTCCAGGTTTACTTTATATGCTTCCTGCCCCTGCTGCAGAGCAGCCAGGCATAGTTTTAACAGTGTTTTCTGGTGTAGTTAAGATAATGTAACAGAATTAAAGTTGTTTGTGGAATGGGTTTGCATGGAGGAAAATTCCTAACATTTAGACTACAATATTTAGGTCATATTACCTTGTTTTTAGTGGAGTCAACTGAAAATATATAACTATGTAAAAGGTGAAAAAAATTTCAAAATCATTTTTTGCTCAGGGAATGTACATTTCTTAAAAGAGTAAACAGCTTGGGGGAAACTTCTTCTCCCTGAATTTATTATTGCAGACAAACTCCATGACCTCTGTAGGTGTTACAATGCTAATCCTGTGTAACGGATAATGAAAGTATTTAAAATGTTAAGGAAACCTGCCCCTTCTTTCCACCCAGCTGAGAATGGCATCGATATTGGCCTGTGAAATGAGAGCTGGGTTCAGCAAGTTACTGATAAGGGGGAAGTGAAGCAAATGCTACTCTTTGACAGCTGTAATATGACAGTCCCATTGTCATTTCAATTTATTTCAAATAAGTATTTTACATGGTTCAGCACAGATGTCTGTCCAGAAACCTGCAAGCCCCTGGAAAAATGTAGAAGTGTAAGTCTCGCAAGGAAAAAACAACTGTTTCATTTTTTTTCCTTCCTGAGGCCTTTCTGGGCTTTGAAAGTTCACTCCATCTTTTCTGAGTTAATTGTACTCTTAAATCACTTTATCCGTTTGATATTTGCGAATTTACCCCCTCGATTTTAATTTAAATTTCTGGGTGGTAGCTCTAGTGTAGTACCATTGGTTACCTGTTGTAATTCTGTCAATTACCTATTCAAGATATTGTAATATTTTTTATGGGACAAGAATATATTGAGTGGTACGCTTAATGTAAAACATTAAGTAGTGTAACTTTTAAAAACCAAAAGCATGAAAATGCATATAACAACTCGTGGAGCTTGCTTTGCAGTTCATTTCTACTGCTAAACTTGGATTAAAGGTATAGTTGGTGGTGAATTTAGTTTTATGGCATTTAAGAAAGGCTTAATTCTTATCTTTAACCTAGATGACTTTATATGTATGATATTTTGTTCTTCTGGTCCTGCATCTTCTCTGCTTTTCTGTGTGATCTTCTTGGTCACACGTTGAAGGTAAAACAAAACCCCTCCATTATGTGCACAGTCTTCTTGAGGAGAAAAAGCATCCGAGGAAGGAACGGAATGTCAGGGGTGCTGTGTCACCCACTGAGAGCTGAAGAGGCAATATCTGTATCAACACTGGAGTTTGGTTCTGTTTCTTTTCTCCCCTCACTTCCCAGAGTGATTGACTGGTTTGCATCTAATGAAATTTTCATGCACATCCACAGAACAGTGGGATTCTGAGGAGAAAGATTCATATTTCAGTAATTATACCATGCCTGTATGTTGCTGGAGTCCTTGGTGCACCCACAGAGGAGCCCTGGCTGTAGGTAGCAGTTCACAGGAATGTCAGCTGGAGGAAATCCAGCTGTGGGGGCTTGTTGCTTTTGGCAAAATATGTGGATGGGGAAAGAGAGAAAGAACGCACACGGATGTCCTTTCCTGGAAATAAATATTTTGAGGAATAGATGGGTACTGAGGTAGTTTAACATGGGGAGAAAAAAGCCAGTTGGTTCTTGGGCTATGGCAGTAACTTTAGGGTGCTGAATGTCACTTGGTGATGCCAAGGAAAGATACTCAAGGCTGGAGTGTGGCTCTGCAGGGTCACTGCTCTGCCTTTTCGTTTGGGGGATTACCAGGTGCTCTCTGCCTTGTGCTTTCAATGTGCCTGGTCAAGGCTGGGCTGCTGGGACATTTCACCTTCCACAGACTCATGCATCCATTTCTCCTGTCCCTCCCTATTCCAGAGAACAGCCCATCTTCACCACCAGAGCCCATGTCTTCCAAATTGACCCCAGCACGAAGAAGAACTGGGTTCCCGCCAGCAAGCAGGCTGTAACTGTTTCCTACTTCTATGACAGCACCAGAAACAGCTATCGGATTATCAGTGTGGATGGAGCCAAGGTAGGAGGCTGCAGGTACCTGCTGTGGTTCTGTGTGGAGAGGTGTGGGACTGCCAGACCAGCTGGACGTGCAGGGGCTGCAGGAAATGTGTTATCAATACTCCATTTTTTATATAATCCCTTATGGAGGCTTGTAGTGAGAATTGGAAAAACACAGAGCACCCTAAAAGTGATCTTGCCCAGCTTAGTTGATTTTATCTCTGATGAATTTGACTTCATGATAAGTGAGCCAAGAGCTTTAGGTGTCCAAATTGAGTTGGTAGCACGGTATCTAAACCAGCCACCCATATTAGGGTAGATAAGGCTGAGGCCTTTTTGGTGATAAAAATGTTCTTTCTAAAAGGAACGAGGAGACAGATACATGCAGACTATAGCTTTTGATGTAAATGCCAGCTGCATTTTCACTTTTGCCTGGCTGAACTATTTACAGTTTAGTACTTAATTTTCTTCAGCTTTCACACTGGAGTTCATCAGCCTTAGGTGATAAGTTAGGCATGAAGGCTCTTCCCCCAACCTTTTTTTGTTAATTTGTTTTACATTACCAGAGAGTATGCTCGAGTATTTGCTGTAAGAATCCAAATCAGTCGGTCTGAGTAGGTTGCTCAGACAACTGTTTTTGTTACAAACTACATTTATCCCTCTGATTAGTCCCTCCAAAGTCACTTATGGGTGACCACTTTCCTCTAGCAGACCCCAGTCAGAGATACAAATGGAAACAGTTTGCTCATGTACAAAAACCATCGGTCATTTCTGTCAGAGCACAAACCACAGGGTAACAAGATGAGTTTACAACCTGTTTATCTGTGTTCCTGTTTGGATAAGGATGTTAAAATATCACTGTCCTGGGAGATAGAGATCACAGAAATCATTCCTTAATAAAGCTTTTCTATTTGTCATGCCTATTTCACATACTTGTTTTTCCAAACATCTCCTGTGCTATATTTGGTTATATATTGGCTTATAAATCAGCCATACTGCCTGCTTTAATTGATGGTAATGTTTCATTGACACCAGCACAGCATTAATATCTCCCCATCACGATGCTGTTTGTGCCAGTGTGTTCATTCCCAGGAATGCTGCAGTTTGCAGCTGGCACACACAGCCCCTGTCACCTGCTGGGGGAAGCTGAGCCCCTGGATTTGCTTACACCTGATGGCTGCTTGTGCTGAGGCTGCTGCTGGTGGGCTGGTGGCTTTGCAAACCCGGGCAAGTGCAACCTAAAGCCAAAACTGCTGCACTCACAGCACTGCCTGGCTTGATTTGTGGGTGTGCATGCATGCATTAAGACCAATTAATGAAAACAAAGTAATTACTGTATGTGGCAGGGGAAGCTGCAGGGGCAGCGTATGGCCACAGCCAGAGGTCCTGCCCAGAACTGCAAAGTGTGTGCAGAGAACAAGCTGGGCACCCAAGCTTTGCTTTGTCACCTGCTCAAAAGACTCTCAGAAGGAATGTTCCCCCCTGTCCCTTGTTTTAACATGTCCCAGAAGAAGGTGAGCTTGCTGTGATTAGAATTCTCCCCTGGGGCTTCCCAAGCAGGAATCAATTGCTGGCCACATAAATTATTCCTCTTGTATCGAATCTTTGCTGATTAAGGAACAGGTCAAGAATAGATGCTACCTTTATGCTCACCTCTGGAGAGTCCCGTGACCCTGCCTGTCCATTTTTAAGAGTGCTAATTGGGAAAAAATCCCTGGTGTTTATGCCAAAAGAAGTTAAAAGTTGCATTTTTCCTTTCAAACAACTGCTGTTTAGTGTTTTGACCTACTTTTCCAGACAAAAATGAAACTGGGTAGAACTGTAAGGAAGAATATAGACAGCTTCAGATGATGGTGTCCTGCTTTCTGTACATCTCATTAGAATAAAGTCTTCCGTGTGTTCGCAAATACCAGATGGATTAATGTGACAGCATCACTGTGGGCATAAATTATCTCTGCTTTAAGGACAAAAAAGCTGAGGCTCAAGTAAATGAAGGTACTTGGTCCTAGAAGGAAGGCAGTGATGGAGGATGTGTATCTCTTACAGCTCTCCATCCTTGTCTGCTCAGCAAAGGGGCTGTTCTAACAGTTTATTTTAGACAAACATGTATGATTCACGTTGGCTTGCAGAGAAATTTCAGTTAAATCCAACTTGTATGAAGATGTTGGATTTATTTAGAGGGGTTTTTTACCTTATGTTGACATTATGTACTAATGATAAAAATACTTTGAAGTGATCAAGAGTACAGGGTACTTCACTTATATGTTGGTCATCACCTGGTTGTATAAGCTTGATTTTACTTGTAGCATTCAACGTGTCACCCTGGGCAGTGCTGAATTGCCAGTGTGTGGAGGAGCTGGGAGCTGCTGGATCCCCTGAGCGCCGCTGTGGCAGAGCACGGGGCAGGCAGTGTCACCCTGATCAGTCCTTTCCTCCTGATGCAGCACTGACCTGATGGGCTCTGATCCTCACAGGAGTGGCCTCCTCAGGCAGCTGCTGCTGTCCTCAGAGGTCCAGACCCTCTGCAGTGCCCTCCCCTTCAGTCCCACCCTCTCTTCTCCCAGCAGGCACAGCCTGTCCCTGTCCCCTCCTTGTCCCCACACACCCGGGGTGCAGGGCAGAGGGGAGCAGAAGGATTTAGCACTGGGCTTAAGGTGGGGATTAACTGCTGGGCCCGTGTGTTTAAGGGTGTAAATATTGGTAACTGAGTTTGTGAGCCTGGCTGGCAGAGGAGCTGCCTGGCTCTGCTGCCTGGTTCAGTGCAATGCTGCCTTTGCCTTCCCCCTTGGGGAAGGATAGGAGAGTCCGGGTGCTGCACATGGAGGTGGTGAGAAAAATGGAATAGAAACAGAGTAGGGTGAAGATAGGAAGCAGAGTGAAGTCTAGGGAGCTTAACTCTTCCCTTGCAGAGGAGTATTCAGGAGTCCAATATGCAGGCCAGCCCGGAGAGAGCATATGCCTGCAGGTACCAGGTTTCTTTCAAATTCACCCATCCCAATAACAAACCCATTAAAATACCTGGGGAATGAAGCTCTGCAGAGAGACCCTAGATTCAAAACAGCTTGTACAACTTTAATTCCTCGTGTTTGCAAAGCTAAAGACAACAGCCCTTCTAATTCCTGTGTCTTTCACAGAAAAACAGGTGCTGTGGACAGGAGCTTACAATTTATAGCAAAAGATTTCACAGATGCCATATGAGAATGTGCTGGATGATCTAAACCAAGATACCATGATCAAACAAGGGAATAGATTAGTATATCCTTTAATTACATTACAATTGACTTGTATGTTGTCAAGCAAGTAATTTCATCATGTTTGAAGAAGTTTCTAGCCAGAAGCTAACTGCAGCATAATGAGTGCTGTAGGAAATGATACAGTAAAATGCAAGGGCACACACTGATTCAGAGTTGAGGAGGCAGCCGAGAGGCTTCACTGTGTGAAAGTTGAAAAAAGACAAAATATGGTGATGATGCAGGGAGAATGTGAACTTTTAAGTGTCCAATTGCTGTGCAGTGTGTGGGGAAAGCCACACACAGGGCTCCTCATTAAAAGTGACCTACATTGGCCTGCCTTTTGGAGGCAATAGGGAGGTCTGACAGTATGAAAACAATGCAGACCAATAGCCTCTGTCATCCTCAGGAATAATGCATGGTAGTACCCTGGTTGGTGGGTTTGTTTATGTTTTATAAACTGAAATTAAGTGTTATCCAAACACTACAGAGATAAAGGAAAGGAATTTGAGATGGAAATATAATCTCTCAGAAACAAGCCTCTGCCCTCTTTTCTGATGTTCATGTTGTATTTCTATAAAGCTTGTGATTGCAACAACATCATTTTTCTCTTTTGAGAAATGAGCTGCTAATAAGGAACATAAAGCTAGCTTAAAAATTAATAGCCAGCAATAAAGTGCATAGTGAGCCATACTGAGTTGGCAGCAGCAAAGAAAAGTGACGCAGCAAGAGTCATCACAGATGCCAGCCCCCAGTTGTCTCTGAGAGATGCTTAAACAGATGACTAGGAAAAAATTAAAATCAGGCTTTAAAAGATGACTACATTGCAAGAGTAGTTGTGGAAAATACATGGTACAGAAATAAAGACTGTGTTTCAGAGGAAAAAAACAGTCAGCTGACACTCGTTCCCAGTTACTGGCTCATTTAAGAGTTTATTACCTGATCATTACCTCAAAAATTGGAGATCAGCAGCTAAGTTGAGCATAAGTGTGTGAAAGTATTGAAGAGAGAACCAGAAAAATTGCTGTGCTGGGAAAGCAAAATCAGTGGGTCTGTTTCTGAAGTAAATTGCAATTAGTAAGAGTAAGAATATGGGCCAAATTTTGCCAATCAGTATTCACACGGTGTTCCTCAAAGTGAATACAGTACATTATATGGTGTGATGAAGCTGTTTGATCAAGTGGCATCTATGCAGGGGACAGTGTGATTTACAGAGGACAATGAAGCTGGCAGGGAAACAGCCCCAGCAGCCTGTGGCAGCAGATATTTAGGGAGGTAAGAAGGGCTGATATGTAAATCTGCTAATAGTTGATGTATTCCTGGCTTTCTCTGTTCCTATACCAGGGAACTAATTGCTACCTAATGTAATAGCTGCCCACCTCTTTATGACCACGCTTTTCTTGTTGTCAAGATTGGAGGCAGGTGTCCTCAGCACACAAAGAGGAAATTGAGTTCTTCCAGTGATGTGTTCAGAGGCTCAAAACAGATCTTTTTCTTTGCCCATGGAAAAGGAATTATTTTAAGGCATAGTTGTTAAAAATATCCTAGAGTATTTTGCCAAAAGGTGACTCTTAGATTTCAGAATCTTTTCTTTCAAAGGAAAACAATTACAGGGTATGGTAGCACAGATGAAATTCCTTCATCTGGCTAGATATTTTCATTCTTTTTTTTTCTTCCATTGACGTAAATTCATCCATTAAACCAGTAGCAACTCTTTCACAGGAAAAAAAAAACCCTACCAAGTAATTTATATATTACAAAAATTTTGGCACTGAATTATAAAAGGCTTCTGGCAGCGTGTACCTCACCAGGGGTCTGCGTTGGTGTGGCAGCATTTAACTCTGCCTCTGGGACCTCATGGGTATGATTTGTGATGATGTGTGGCAGCAACAATCAAAATATTGGCTTCTCACTTGGCATTCAGAGTGTCAGTGTGTGTTCACCAGATCCTGCACCCAGGGAATTAGGTACAGTGATGTAGGGTGTTTCATTTTTTAAATGCCTACCTTTTCTTAAACGCCTAAGTTTTTTTTAACTACCTCATTTTTCAGGTTTAATAGTTTTATAGTGGAACTAGAGAGGGTGTTTTACAGCCTTGGGTAGCCAAAGATAAAAAGGTGTAAAAAGTAAATGAAAAGTGACCTTACAAAGTGGTGTGTTGGCTTTTCTTATAATGTCTATAGATAAATCCTGAAATGCTATGATTTTGAAAGGTGTGGGTGAGGGTATTTGTGTGTTTTGTCAAAGGGAGGGAGATTCTTTGATTTCTAGCTTTGCCTGCCCTAGTTTTATTTATGGCCCTTGCTTGTCAGGAGTGCTGTGTGCTGTACCCTGGAGGAGCAGGGTGTTGCTGGGGGCCCAGCCAGCTGCCCTTTGCCTGCCCAAATGCCAAGAGGTCCCACTCCTCACCCTGAAAATTATTTTGCTGACTGCAGCACTGCCAGGACTATAATTTACAGAGTCCCTGCTAATAAAATCTGATTAAAATAAAATATTTTTTTATTCCATCTTCTCAAAGCTTTTTTTTTTCACCAATGAGTTAGTGAGACAGAGATTTCTTTTTTTCCTAAAACTTCTTCTGCCCTGCTGTTTTTGCCCTCCAGTTTCTTCTAGGCTAGGTGGAAAATCTTTTCTGGTGGTCCCAGAAAGTGTGCCAGCCATAAAACGTGTTTGGGGAGGAGTATGAGCTCAGTATTACTTAAATGTCTGACACTGAGAACCAGCATGGAAGGGACCTTTCATCTAAAGGCAGCAGGTGACGCTCTGATGACCTTTCCTCAAAAGGCAGCCTGTGACACCCTGCCCAGAAGACACATCCAGCTTAAGGGTGACACTGCATTAGGGCAAACCAGTGCAAAGGAGTCCAGGTTTTGACCTCTGAAGGTCTGATTTCAGTGATCCAGTTTTTGTGCCTTCTTGTCCATACCTTCATATGTTGTAAAAGAAGATTTCCATTACTGGTCTGGCTGAGTACTGTAATACAGAAATTTCAGCATATTTGATGCCCTTCATCCCCTCTTTATCATAGTGTGTTATTTCATGAACTATTTGTGCTAATTTCAACATGACTTTTAGCACTGTCCATAATACCAGACTGGACAGATGGAACTAATTAATGCCCCATATAAAAATTATACTGTATCTTTTGGAATACAAAATACAGTCTAAAATACAATTTTAGTGCATAGTTCTGTCTTCCAGCATGCAGAGTTTGTGTGCATGTTACAATAAACGTCTCATTGCTTTTATGCAACTGAGATAACTATTAGGTAAAAACATTAGTTGTGGGTTTATGATTTCCTATATACATTATGTAATCACAGAATCATAAAATATCCTGTGTTAGAAAGGACCCACAATGCTCATCAATTTCAACTCTTGGCTCTGCACAGGTCCTCCCTAAATAGATAACAGAATATGTAAGAATAGGATAGATAAATACTATTGAGACAGCACAACTGCAATAGTATCAGTGTGTATATACTCTTAATCTATACTAAAGCCTTTGAAATAGTTTGATGTCATTTCATCACTCTGACCAGGTGTGTTTTGTGCTTTTCCTGGTTCAGATTTTCCAGGCCTTGCTGGAGAATGATGCTCATCTGCTGGAGACGAGTTCTAATACCAGTAGTACGAAACAAAGGACTTTGTGAAAGATGCTTGAGTAATTTCAAGCTGCTTTTTGTGGTGCCTTTTGGTCATGTTGTTCTGTAACCAATGAAACTGGATCAAACTGCTCTCTGAGATGCAGCTGCTCCTTTTGTAGAGAATTTCTCCTTCGTTTTGGACAATGATCAGACTGAGAGCAGAACATCTGTCCTGGCCTGGGGCAAAGCCCACCAGCCTAACCTAGGCTGGAACCTCTTTCAGTCAGACAGTGAAACAACTTGCAGTAAATAATTAATAGTTTTAATAGCTATTTTCTGGTTTCATTTAAAGGTGTTAAGAGTTGTGGTGATGCAACTTTTCAGCATCAGTTGGGATGATTCAGAGAGAACTCTCAGTTTAAGGAGACATTGCCATCAGTGGGTGATGCTGATGCCTCCTGGGCAGGGGTTGCTTCTCTGGGGCAGCAGCAGCCCTGCAGCCAGGGTGCAAGGCAGGAGGGTCTGCATGGGGTGCTGGGTCACTCAAAGGTGTGGAGTGTGCCCCAAGCTCCAAAGGGATCCTGGGGAGTATCAAAGATAAATGGGAATGTTGGGGTGAGTAGGACAGGCTCAAATAGGAAAGAAAATGGACATTTTAACATGAGGATCAGTATCTGGGGTGAGCACACTGAGGTGTGTGTTGGATCCTTCTGCTCCATAGACCAGGACTTCCTATTTCTCTCAAAGACATCTTTGAATTAAAAGTGAATGAAATTAAGGAAAACAACAGTCTCTGAGGATCTGAAAATATTTGTGCTAGGGGTGTACTTGGCTTGGATTTAAGTTTCTTATGTTTTGGTTTCTCTCTGAACATTCAAATAACTTGAGAATATTTTCTTTGGAATTTGGTGAGGGAGAAATACAGCAGAAAGGAGAAGCAGAGCTGTCAGCCTAGGATGAGATGCTCACTTGCATCATCCTTTATTTGTTTAAGGTGATATCAAATATTCAGAAGTTCAGGCTGAGGGGAGGTACAGGATTTAATAACTGGGAGGATAGTACATTGCCTGGAGTTGTGTCTGCAGGAGAATTGTCCAACAGTTGTTTAAACAGGTTTAGATAGGTAGAGCTGGTTCTATTGGGTGCACTTGTGTGAACAGGTCTTTGATTCAGAGGATGAGAAAAAATGGTTGGGGATTAGCTGTAATAGGAATTTCAGAACTAGTAATAGTGGTGGAGATGAGCCAAGAATAGAAGGAAAAGTTAAAAATGTTTATCAGAACTCCAGGTGAAAGGGAGCAAAGTAAATGCCAGGAAATTTGGTGGGTCACTTGAGATTGACTCAACCAGAAATCATGATCATCTCCTGAGGTTGTGTTCTGGTTTAGAAAAAAAAAAATGAAGTCTAGAGCTGTAGAACTCATACCACTTAAATGTTTCTATAATAATCTCCTTCCAAGTTATTAACTTTGAAATGTGAAAAATTCTCTGTTCGTTTCCTGGGTATTTCTGGAAGTAAATCCTTCAGAAGCTGGTTAGTAAGTGTAGGAGAAAATGTACCAGAGTGCTGTCAACAGCTGTATCCTTGACAGAAGAGCAGAAGCACATCTGCTCACTGTTTGTTCCTGTCTGGCTCATTTTTCTGCTTGTATGTGTGTTGTGTGTGTGTGACTGGCTCTGGAAAGACCACACACAGCTGAATCCAGGAGATTGCAAAGACCTTTCTAGAAATGAAATTTGTTACTCACTAAAAAGAAAAGATACAAACCCGTGCTAAGGATTTCTTGCTGCACCACTTACCAGCAAGTAGGGAAACTTTGGTCTGGGTAGATTTTTCCTTTTTAAAACCCCTCTGTAAGATTGCTCAGAAAAGCTCTCTGAAAACAAATGTTTCAGTAACTGGCTCACTCAGAGTGATTTTTGATCACCAGACCTGTGGGGGACCTGAACATGCTGGAGGGGTCAGTGAAACCATGTGATGTCATTGTAAAGAAACCTGGGCATCCTGTTACCTCCTAAAAATAATGTACCTGTCCATTGTGGCCATTGCTCATGCCAAGGGACAGTTTTTCCAGATTTTGGAGAGGAACTGAGCTGTCCTGTCGCTGTCCATTCCCAGGGTGTGTAGGTGTTGAAGAGTAGAGGAGTCTTTAATGATGCCTTGTGGTTGTGCCATTCCTGCTTTTCAAAAGGGACCTTCAGGCTTTGGTGAGGCTGTTGTCATAAGCTTGAAGAATGCAGAAAATTACCAGTGCTTGAATAATTAACTTAGGGATGTGGTTATGCTGCACACAAAGATAATATGCTTTTATTAGATCTTCCAAAACATAAATATGAAATGTCTATGGGAAGTTTTATATTTTTTTATAATTGTAGTCAAAGCAGCCTTCTCCCTCACCCCAATATTAGTCACCAGGAGAAAAAAAAGAGTCTCCACTGTATCCTTCTCCCTTTCTGCAGTAAGTTAGGAATCTTACTTCTCATATGAAAATAATACGCAAGCATCTTGATTTATATGTTTTTTGTAAATTGTTGCATGAAATTCCTGGATAACAATTTGTTTCAGAGGGTTTGAAAACCTTGCTGTAGATTTTCTTCATGAAACAGCTGCTGGTGCTTTGAATCGTGTGGGTGGGTGGATGTGTGTGCTGTGCCTAAAAGGGAAAAAAAATCTAGTCAGATGTCAAAGCAAAAATAGGAGATTTTAGAGATTTAGACTGGATGGAGGAGTGGGAAGCCAACTCTGTGGAGATGTTAATTACCTTGGGAAGAAAAAGAGAGCAATGGAGTAGGTGTAGCAGGAGATTTACTTAATAGAATTCACACAATCATGAACCTACTTTTGTTGCATTTAGACAGGTTCTTAGTGAGGGCTTTACAACAGAGATATTTTATCAGAGGAAAAACAGTTATTAGTCTTTTTATTGGGGGTGCTATTTTTACATCTCTTTTTATGAAGGAGGACAAGAAATGTATGAGGTTTTTGTTTTTTTTATTTGTTGGCTTTTGGGGTTAAAAATGAACCTCATCATTCATGGAATTATCTTGGGGATGCAAGGCAATTTAAGAGAAAAGAAGCACTATGTGCAACAGTGGAAATGCCCCTTTTCCCCATAAAACAAGCAGCAGCAGCACATGAGAGGCTTTACCCATACAAGGAGTCTCTTCTCTGCAGAGGAAGCTCAGGATGGGAGGTAAATGCCAAGGGTTGCAGCGAGTCCTGTGTGTCTTGCAAGATGTCCTGGTGTTTCCCTCTTTGCTGTTCCTCTTCCACTCCCACCTCCCCCAGGAATACCTGGTGTAGCTGTGGAAGATTTTGGAGTCCAGTGATGGGTGAAATAGCTGCTGTCCTGGTTAACTGTGTAGAACAGAAATTCTTGAAAAGCAGCAGCAGGCCAGGCTCGCTGCACTGAAGGGGTAAATGAAGGGTGACCAGAGCAAGAGCCTGGTAGTGGCTCCTGCCAGCTGTGCCCACCCTGTGCTCGGCTCCCCCGTCGTGCACCAACGGGGAAGTGGAGCAGGAGGAAGAGCAAAGTGGAGAAACTCAATGCTCTTCTTAATGTACACTTAGAGTGCTCCCAGTCCAGTTGTTCCACACCCTCAGCCTGTCCCAGGAAAAGTGCCATGTAGGTGTTAGGTGCAGCAGATAAAGCAAAGCTGGAAGAAATGCCATTGCTATTTTTGGGTTTGTGTGTCTTTGTGCTTCCCTGGCTTTACTCAATTTGGTGGTCACAGCAAGAGACTCTCTTTTTTTTCCCCTCTATTACCACTGCATTTATTAACAATGTGTGTGTGTGTGTGCAGTGGCTTTCTAGGACTGGAACTGAGATGAGCAGTTTATCACCAGTGACATACTGGTGAAAATAAGTTACATCCTGTCTAGAAGCAGAGGTAGGAAGGATGGTAGAGAGTGCAAAGGATAATACAGATAATGGAAGTGTAGGTGGGCTAATTCCACAAAAGTGTTGCTGAATATTTGGGATAAAGGAAGAATTTCTCTGTAAATCCACCTCTGACTCCCCATCTTCACATCCTGTGTCACAAGCCCTTCTGATTCATGTCGACTTGATGAGCTGGAAGAACCTGCTGAGCCTGTGATAGCTATGGCCAGAGGATTAGCAGCTTCTTTCCTTCTGCAATTCTGTTTTTAGACTGGGATACATCTTTACTGAAGATTAGCAGCCTGGTGGGTTGAGGAAATTAAATTTCACAAGGGCTGCAAACTGGAAGCACATATTCAGGGGTGTGAAAATGAAATGGGGAGATTTTAGTATAGTCTTAAGGAGTGGATCCTATGGCTTGGAGCCTTGGGGCTTTTCTGGAGGTGTGGTTATTTCAGAGTAACAGGTAATGTGAATTTAAAGGGAAAATTCCAGAATAATTCCTAATTTGGCACTCTTGTCCCAGAATAGGGTGTCATTTTCTGATTTAATTTAACACAGTTTGAAAATACACTGGCCAATAGGTTTATCAGCCATTTCATATCTGTTGTTTCAGTCTTTTCCTAGGTAGAGAGGCTCTGGCAGGGCTGGCTGACATGGCTCATCACCCCTTGGGTGTGTGTCCTGGCAGATTCCTGCCGGTGTGTTCATCCTCCTCCTGCTCAGGGCTGTGCCAGCGGCTCTGCCAAATGCCCTCTGCAGTCGCTGCTCTCCTCCCCTTGGAGCTGAGCTGGCTCTCCTCTCTGCTTTTCCCTGCTGTGGTCCTGGCAAGGCAGGCTGATGGGGTCGGGCTGTGCACTGGAGCCAAGCTGGCAAACCCCTGAGTGCTCCAGCCCTGCTCCACAGCTGCCAGCATGCCTGTTCACCTTATGTTAACGGGGCAGCAGCTTGGGAAAGGCTCTTTCCAGGAGCCACACCGGCTTTTCCCCCTCGGTGCCCTGTTGTGGTGCGGGGTGTGTGGGACTGGAGCCCTTTAAACACTTGGAAATGTCCCCCTAAAAGAAGCAGCAGCTGCATTTGTGGGCTCTGCTCATACATTATGAGCAGCAGGAGCTGCCAATATGTTTTTCTCCTTCTACGCACTCAGGTCGTCTTGTGACCTCTTCTTTCTTGATTTATTTGGCACCTTCTCTCTGTGAGAAGGCAGCAGGATGGGTGTGTTTCAGCTGGTGAATGTTCTGCTCTACACCAGCTTATTTGCATTCACTTTTATCTGATGAATGTACCCAGTGCGTTCCTAAATGTCTGGAGTCATTTCTGGGTGAGATTCACTTGTGCTGTGAACATACTTCTGTGTCATCTTCAGATAAAAATTTACATCTCTCAGGTCTGATTTTCTCCCAAAGGAAGCGAAATTAGTAGGAGATTTTGCTTGGCTCATGCAGGTGTATCAGGAATGTTTGCCACCTGATACATTTGCATGTAGGTGAGCGCAAAGGCAGATTTTTTTTTAACCACAGGTAGACAACTGAGTATGATGAATGAGTTTATTATTCTGTAAGGTGCTTATTATATTATGCTTCTCTTTGCCTTTGTCTTTAGGGAGAACCCTTTAACCACTTCAGGGATTGATTGCATTTGATTAGAGAGTAGTTCGTCTTCTGAACCCATTACCCTGGATGAAAGTCCACAAGTTTATTCCATTTTATGATGCAGCTGGAATTTCACTCTGTGTGTATTATACAAATGAGGACCAAATGCAAAGTATTTCATAAGGGCTCATTTGAATTGATGAGTAGCCTTTTCTTATAGAATTATCATGCTGGATTGCAGGTAGGGATGGAAAAGAGCCTTGGGGTTCATCCTGCCTGCGGCAAAATAGTGCCCTTTTACTTCTCTCCTTTTGAAATTTGGAAATTCTGGCTCATACTGTCACACACAAAAAAAAACAACCAAACAAAAAACCAAAAAAAATCCCAGTTTATTTGCTCTTTTTCATTGTGGTGGTCACAAATAGTTCCCCCTTCCTCCTGCCCCAGCTGAGACCATCTGCCAGAGGATGGAGGAGTGGTGGGGAGCCCTCTCCTTCTGGTCTCACATAACCGAGGGTGAGGCAGCCTGGGAGTGGGGATAAGCTGGGTTACCTGGCAGGAACACCTGCAAGCCTCAGTGTCCATTGTTCTTTGAAATCACAGCACCCTTTCTTTCTCCTGAACACAGCCAACGTGATTGATCCCTTGCCAGTGGAGTGTCACTGCTCTGAAATGATGGCCAGATCTGTGGGGAAGTGAATGTAATGAGGTATGGGGTGAGGATGGGCAGGAAGAGCAGGTGAATGTACTCACAGCATCTACCTCCTCTGAGCTCACAGAAACGTGAGCTCTGATTTAATCTCCTAAGCTTCTACTGAGGTTTTCACTTCTCTGTAGGAATGCAGCATTTCTGAAGGGCCTGACTGACAGAGGAGGATTTAAGGGGAAAGGTAGAGACAGCTTCCAGGCAGTTTCACTAATAGCAGCTTATTATAAATTTAACAGATGAACTGTCAGTTTCTTGGAGGTGTGTGCTCACCACAGCCTTTTCTTGGATTCTCTGCTGGCCACAGAGAATTAACTTCTAAGGTGCTCAGCTAATGTAGTGCATTTCATTGCTCTGTAAGGTGTTCCTTGGTTTACAGTTTGCAGCCCTCATTATTCCTTTTATCTCTTCTCATAATATTGAGTTATGTTGTACAAGATAACTTTAGTGTGATTTTTTTATATGTTTGTATTTTCTCAGTGATTATTGTAGGAGGAATGGAGGAATTTTATTCTTCTCAGGGTCAGCTATCCATGAGTAAAGCTTTTGCCTTTTCAATCAAACTGGTAATTTTTTTTTTCCCCAGATGTCTAAGTTGATAGGCACAACAGGACTGAAATAATACTTTTCATGACTTGAAATTTCTGGGTATGTTATAGTTTTTAAAATAAATTCTGTAACTTGAGAAGCTAGACATTTGTAAGTGGTTCATCTCTCTGATACAAGATTTTTTTACAGAAATAACACATAGCACTTTCTTTAAAGTTTCTGGAAAGCACCCTGATTTCTGAGGTTGGTGTTAGCTTTTCTTCCTGTTCTTTTGATTCTCTGTGCCATGCAATCCTTACATTATCACAGTCCCTTTGTCAAACCCCTACATAAAATCTCTGATTTTCTTTTAATTTACATTACTGAAATGACACTTAGATTTTATTGGCTGTTCCTATGGCATGACTTAGCTGGAGGAGAACACATCTGGGCAGCTTTGCTCATACCTCTGCCTGTGCACCAGCCACTCAAGAAGATGTGTTGACCCTGAAAACTGATCACAGAATCACAGAGTGGTTTGGGTTGGAAGGGACCTCAAGGATCACCCAGCTCCAAGCCCCCTGCCATGGGCAGGGACACTTCCACCAGACCAGTTTGCTCAGGGCCCCATCCAACCTTGAACACTCCAGGGATGGAGCAGCCACAGCTTCTGTGTTGTCTGCACAGAGTGTGTTGCCCTGTGCTGGTTGCAGGGTCACCTCTCCCCATTTCTTGCCCTGTTTGTTTTTTCCCATGCAAAGAACAGTTTCAGGGGTACCACTCACCTGGCTCTCCTCTGTCATGATCCTTCTGGGGAAACTTCCAGTGGTGGGGAATGGCAGAAAATCGTAGGTTTGTTTGAAAGTGATGATGCAAAGAGAGGGAAATAAGTTGAGTAATTTTTAAGAAAGCAAATGAAAGTGTTAGCACAGTGGTCAAGGAGGGAATGGAAGCAAGTAAGGATATTCCTCTGGTAAATTTAATTCACACTTTTTGCTAAATGTAAATGATAGCTTAGGAAAAAACTGCTTGGAATACACAGTAAATGATGTTGCCAGGATACTTCCTGATCATGTTAATTAAACTGTCCCACAGATTGGGCTTAATTACTGCATAATTTGCATTTTGGAAATGATGGTACGCATTACTAAAGAAAGCTCTTATTCTGCTAGCAGAAAGAACATTGTACATGAATTAATTTCTAGGGGAAGAAGTCGCTAGACTCATATAATGATGTATCTTGAAAATAAAGTTAAGATTTTGATAATGAACTGACATATACCTCATTCCTTTTAGCAAGATTACATTTTACATTTGTTCCACTAAGTTCCTCAGAGACTTCATCCACCAGCCTTCCTCTTGTTGGCTATTTCTTTAATTACAAGAACCACTGTTACTTTCAGGGTTGCTGATGATGAAGCAGATATTGGTTAACCTGTGTAAAGAGGCAAAATATTTGTTCCAAGGCACAAATTTGGTACTGTATATATGCATTGCTGGTGATGTGTTTCCCCATCCTCCCAAGTTACACTCACTGTTAAGCTATCAGCTTCTCCTTGTCTTGTTTTTTATTGCCTGTTTTTGTTTTAAGCTTCTGATATGTCTCTGACATCCTACTTGTGGAGGCCTGAGGACAAAGGGAAAAATGCAGAAATATCTCTCTGCCCTGCAGGTCTGAGTTCAGGTGTCACTGGTGGATGCCCTGCTTGGAGGCCTCAAGCAGGTGCCTGTTGGGGCAGTGGCTGTATGGCTTCCTAATGCAAAAAAAAAGAGGATTTTGCATCTGAATTTCTGCCAGGGTGGTTTTGTGGCTCCTGACCTTGCTTTGAGTTCAGTGATGTTCCTGCAGCCACGTTTAACTACAGGGCTGTGATGGTACTTTGAAAGACAAGACAAAGCATCAGAACTCCTGCAAGAATTAAGACAAGAAAAAAACCGTTTTGTTTTGGAAAAAAAACCCCAAATCTTCTGAACACAGCAATTTCCCAATTTAGCCTGCTAATTGCTTTGGATGATACCGTTGCTAGGATATGCATTTCCGATGTGACTTGCACGTTTTAGCTCTCTTTTCTGCTCTGTCTGTGGCCAGGTGATCATAAACAGCACCATCACCCCCAACATGAC
>VZUA01012947.1:1816-15939 GCA_013401035.1 Horornis vulcanius | reverse complement strand
AGATGGATATTGGACATCATACAGTTTTTAGTTTGAACTAATCTCTTAGGAAAAGAGAATGTTAGCTGCAGATTGCCAGTAATGCTTCTGTAAGGCTAGAAATACTTAATTTTCATCAGGATAGTAGGAACTAAAGCTGACCTTCCACAGTCTGTGATCTACTTTGAATGCTGCAGCTCTTGTTTACTCTTTTGATTTATATAAACCTTGTCATGGATAGAGATTTTTGTGTGATTTTCTTTTGTGAATATATCATATTAGTCATTGATTTCTTGGGGATTGGGGAATTTTCCTCCTTGTTTTGTAAACCACAGAGAAACATCCCCCTCCTTATGTTGTTAATTCCTTGAGCAGCGTGCCAGAAGAACGCGGTGTCATAGAAACATCTCTTCCCATCTGAGCAGATGGATTCCACAGCCAGGAATGGGTGGGTTTGGTGTGCTGTTCTCAGCAGCCTGACTCATGGAGCCCAGGAACAGGGCTCCTCTGCACACTGATTTGGCAGTGTGTGGCCCTCTTAATATCTATATAAATTGGAATAAACTCGTGTTCTTCCAAAGATGGATGGTTTGGGCTGTGATGTTTTGGCTCCTTGGTCTGATCTTCAGAGAGAACTACGAAGTCTTCCCATGTTTCTTTTTCCAGATGAAGATTTTGTGTTAAAGAAAGACCCAGGTACTTGGTCTGGTTTGAAGACTGGCCCCAGTGCTTTTGTTTGAGTAGTGCAGGATAGGATGAGTGGCATCTACCCCCCAGTGATGTGACCCCCTGGTATCAGACTGGGCAGCATCTCCAGTTTCTGTTCTCCCCCATCTCAGCCAAGTCCTGGCTGACGTGTCCCACTCTGCTCTCCTGGGCACAGCTGCTGGCTGGAGGCACCCAAAACATCCCCCATATCCCATAAACTCTTTAGGTCTAACCTTGACACCCTTCACCACACAGCTGAGTCTCCCTGTGCAGTTTGGGAATGCCCAGTACAGCTGAATCCAGCAAACCACTTGTGTGTTACTCATTCTCTGTGTGTTATATTATCTGTTTTGATGGGTTGCTTTTTTTTTTTGATGGGAAAGCCTTAAGAAGTTTGTATGTTTTCCCACTATCTGGTATTGCCCTGGATGTGGGTATTCTCTTCTAAGGGGAGAGACTGAGCTGCCCATGCCCCAAACACCAAAGGAAATGTCCCTGTCTGAGATCTCCTAGTAATCTGAGTGCAGCTTTTGCTCAGAGGGCGCAGTGTCCTGAAATCTGAAACCAACCCCTTAAAACCTATACTGGAAAGGCTATCAAAAATACTCCAAGATGTGAGAGGAATTAAATCTTTACTGGGGAAAAAAAATCCCTTTTTTGTTTTTTCTGGATCAGCCTAGGTTTTGTCACATTTCCCCCCCTGATTTTAGAATGGGACACAACTCATAGAAAAGGCAGTTGTTCCATGGGAAATACCCATTTTGAACTTGCAAAAAGATGTTTATTTGTGGTCCTAGGAAAGTGTTTGATCAATTCAGTCAATTTTTGGGAAAGATTACTGTATTCTTATTGCACTGACTGAGGGCTATGTTCGATGTTTTCAAAGACTCTCTATTGCTTTGTGGAAAGTTCCGAGTGCATTTTTGACTTAAGAATCACTAACCACGCTGTTAGTGACTCCTAAAATCACCACTCAGGTGGATTTTCCTGGTTAAAATTCACTACTGAGATAAGAGCCTTGTGTGTGCCTTGAGCACCAGCAAGGAATCAGCTGTGTCTTTCCCCCTTGCACATGAAGGTTCCCAGCCCTGGAAGAGCAGCTTGTTTGCCTCATATCCTGAGGCCATGCAAACACGATGTCTTCAATTCTTAGCTTTGCTTATTTATTTGGTTGGGTTTTTTGTAACAGGAATGATAGACCCCTTCATTACACTTATCTGTTCCTGCTGTTGATTTCCCATTTTTCAAAGCAGTTACTGACTCTTCCCTTGGAGATGAAACTCATCCCTGTGGTGGCAGAAGCTGATGAGCTTGGAAGGGGCAGAGGGAGTCTCTGTGCAACCACTGCAAACAATGCAGTGCTGGGCAAGAATCAATGATGTGTGACAGCACATGGGAATGCAGCAGACAAGTGTGGTGACTTCTGCTTTGTCAGAAGCATCAGTTTTTGTCCAAGAAAAGGAATGTGCTGCCCTGCTCAGGTATTCACGTATTCAAGGATAATAAGGTCCTAACCATAAGTCCTCATGGGATATAGTACTTCTACCAGACACCCAAACATGGACATTGGCCCTGTTTTATATTCTAGAGGATTACTTTCGATTTAAATTGTATCTTGGACATTAAATTAAGCCACTGTGTAACTGTAACTACGTGAAGGACTTCTTGAAAGAAAAGAAATAGATTCATCTACTCCTGTGAAATATTTTAGCATCTTTCCCTCTGAAAACCAGGTTTTGCCTTGGGAAGGAGAGCTATTTTTAACTTCAGAAGTCTGCTATTTATCTTGTAACCATAAGAGATGCAAGCATGGATCTCAGTTGACTTTCAAGTCACATGAAAGTGTCCAAAATATTTGCAGTGAAATGTTCCGCTAGGAAACAGCTTTCAAAATTTCATCTAATGATGGAAAACAATCTGTCTTGCCAAAACTTCCCCTACATTCTAACAGGATTTCAGTTTAAAAAGTCTATTTCCTACTTAACAGCAGAACAGCTGCGCTTGGAATGCAAGGTGTTTTCAGATTTTGCCGTGTGGGAAACCTGTATTCAAACACTCCTGCAGTAAATGTAACTGTTTGTTATGCTTATCTGTTAGCCAAATTTAATATTATTTCCCTACTAATATTGGTCTGTTGGTGGTTTCATGGTTTCTTCTTAGTTATACTGAAACCTGAGAAATGGCCACATAAATGTGAAATTTGAAATTTAGTTTTGATGCAAGATAATAATATCATCTTAAGAAGTATATTTTTGGAAGTATGAGTGAGTGTGGGTGTGTGTTTATCAGCTTTTTAAACACAATGGGATTTTTTTTTCTCCTGAATAAAACTTTAAATTATCCTAAATACATGGTGGGTCTGTGTCAGGCACTGTCGCTCATGCAAAGCGTACCTTTGCAAGGAATTCACTGATCCAAAAGCCACTGTTAGTTAATTTTAATATTCGTGGTAAAAGGCTCTTCCTAACTTCAAAACTAAGATTTTTGCCCTAGTTTTGCTTGTACATGTGGATTTTATCTAGTGATTCTCCATGACCAGCAACACAGAAATTTGCTGGTCTCCTAAGTATTATAAATATTCTGTCTGTGCTTTTGTATCCAAGACAATAACTTTTCACACAGCACAATTCAAAGTGATGTGACCACAGGGAATAAGGAGAGGAGATAAATGCTAAGATTAGAGATTGTCAGACTATTTGGGGCTGAAAAAAATGTAATCCAAATGCAGCACTTTACTGGAGCATCTCTGGGACCAGGAGATGGAGGAGGAAATATTGGGAGAAGAAAGATTGCTTGCACTTGGGACATGGGAAAACAAGTACCTGCTGTGTCTGAGATAAAGCAGATTTTCAGTCCAGGTCTCTGCAATATGGCAAGAGAAATCTTGAATTTGGGGATCCTACATCTCAGTGAAGTCCCCAGCATGCTCTCTTGTGTTTTTGATGGCCATTTCTGTTCATTGAGAGGAATTGTGCCAAAACATCCATGTTGTGTTCCTTATGTAGTGTGGGTTCTAAGGCAAAAAAAAAAAAACAAGGGCAAGATACAGATCTTTCTGGTTGCCACAGAAAACTCCCCTTGTCCTTGATCTGTTCCTGTTCTGTTCAGGATTGAGTCAAGGTACTCATTAGAGCTGGAGTGACTTGCTCTTTGAAAGTGATTTTTGTGGGAGTTCATAGTGCTCAGCTGCTCTTTGGGACCTTCTGGCTGGAGTCATCTTGGTCATCCCTCTCTGGACCAGTGCATTTCTCTCCTGCAAGCCTTGTGTTCCTCACAGTTTCCACCACTGGAAATGTTAAGAAAGAGATTTTGTTTTGCTCTGCTGTCATTTTTGGGAAATGAGTGAGGTTAGAATTACTTGATTTCCAAAAGAGTGAATCTCTCCATGAAAGGAGCTGGAACTGAGGCAAGAAAAGCAGTAAGGAAAATAAATGTGAAATAATAGCACAAATTTTGAACTGCAGAAAATTTTGTAATATTTGTCAACTGTGTCTTGCTAGATGTTGTCAGCTGTCCTTAACTGAGCTAAAAAGTGATGTGGGATGATAAAAAAAATGTACCAGTAACTAATAATAACTAAAATCTGCCACATCTGAGCTCAGAAATGCTTGCCCCAGGCACAGTCTTTTTTATTTGGTTCACTGAGATTAATGACTTGTAATGCTCTGAAATTGTACCTCCCTTGGAACTGGAGTAAATGCACATGTCACCCAGCCAGTTTCAAGCCTTGATTAAGGTTTCAAGTGGGGCAACATTATGTTTTTCTGGTGTTGAAGAGCCAGCTTACAGGTTACTGCAGCGTCATCTGACTTCAGCCAGACACCACTCTGAACCCTCCATTTAGCAACAGAGCAGAGGGGTGTGCTGGTGTCTAAGGTCAGCACCTCTGTGGAAGCTCAGATCAAGGCTTGGTCAGATACAGACACTTCATGAGAGTCTCACTTCTAACATTTGCTGATAATATTTTAACTTTATTGATTTATACCAGAAATCTTTCCTCCTTAAGTATTAGCTGTGTGATTCTCACATGTGGTTTGTCAGGGTCTTTGCTAGAGGCAAAGGAAATCTTGATCTTGGTTAATCTTCACAAGCAGCTTGCTTGCTGAAGTGCAGTCCTTATGTCCACTTGAATGGCTCCTTTTAACCTCATCATTGTTCCTAAGGAGGGAATAAATGTCAGTGCAAAATATCCTCTTGGTTGTCTCACAAACACTGGTGGAGATACTGCCATGAAAAGCACAGTCCTTGGTTGGAATTCTACCAGGAAAAGCCACAAAGACCTTGTGTTGTCGTTCAGTTCATTCTCAAACCCTCTTTCAGTTATATTTCTTAAGTAGAAATTCTATGTGAGACAGAGTTGGATTTACATAAGTAGTAAATATTCGATGTTTGCCCATCCAGAGTTGTATTTTCTCCCTTTCTACAGACATCTGTTTCTAAATCTTACCTCATGTCCATCACCACAGAGTCAATCTGCATACAGAAATCAACAAATTATTTCTTGGGACAGCACTGGGAGATGGATGCTGCTGTTCCAGCTCCATGGATGGGTTACTGGGGCTCAAGGAAATTGCTTAGACTGGGAGTAAGAGAAGGCAGGAGCAGATGTGTTAAGTATTGTCCCTGTCCCCACTCCTCAGGTAGTGCACGAGGGAGCTGCTCTCTGATCAGCTGACAGGAACCCACACTGCCTTCCTTCCAAACTTTGTGATAGCAGACATGGAAACAAATGTCTCTTTGCACTTTGAGCCCCATTCCTTTTGGAAATATCAACTTTGGAAATTTGTTCTGCACAGAATTGGAGGGAGGCTCAAGTTTCAAAATGCAGTTCTCATCTTTGTTGTCATTTCATTGATTCTTCAGCACTGAGGTTTGGTGTTATTGAGGTTATGGCTTGCTTGTAGCCATAAAAAGACTGCAGAGAATTCTTTTCAATATGTGTGGCAGGCCTGGGCAAAATGTCCTGCAACATTATGAGAGGTTTAACTAAGATAAAGAGTTCTTGGTGCTCTTCATATAAAACTTTATAGCAGTTCTTAAGAATGAAGCTATTTCATCTACTTA
The DNA here is from genome assembly GCA_013401035.1 of Horornis vulcanius. Lineage (NCBI taxonomy): Eukaryota > Metazoa > Chordata > Aves > Passeriformes > Scotocercidae > Horornis > Horornis vulcanius. Next base: position 10,188 of record VZUA01012947.1, on the reverse strand, counting down.
ATTCCTTTCAGAATATCCACTTGATATGTTTATTTGTGGAGCTGCAGTGCTTTCTTGATCCTGTGTATAACACTGCCCACTGGTTCTTTCCCAGTGTAACTATGTGACCATGGCTGTAAGCTGTTGTTCAGCTCCTTGGGATGAATGGCAGTGTAACTACAAAGGATGCAGTCCTCTGCTGCTAATAGCCCTCTTACCTGTGTTTTGCTCTGCTTGTGAGAGGTACATGCTTAGTGTTACCTGGGTAAGTCTCAGATCAACAGCTTTATTGTTGCCTGGATTCCATCAGGTTTTCACAGTGGGAAATCAGGAGGACTAGATCCTGCAAGAATCTATTCATATAGTTGAAGTTAGCAGCCAGGCTTCTGCTCAGAAATTATTTACCCACTGTCAAATACTCGCCAAGGGATGCTTTGATCCGTGAACGGGATATCCTTGTGACCTTTGTGAAACTCCTCTCTATAACAATGGGGTTTTTAAAACTTCATAAAAACACCTGATTTAGTTTCAATTTCTAGAGTGAGACTTCAGAGGGTTGAGCATGCAGAAACAAATAAAAACCAATATGGGAGGGGTATGTGTGTATTTGGAAATTACTGATTGTACCTTTCCATTTTGTCTCCAGGATTTTCCACTCAGTCACAGGGGTCTGATTTATCTGATGATGGGGCACACCAGATTCCCGCATATGAAACCGTGATGTGCACATATGGTCTTTGTCTGCACCCCTAGAGACAACCAGGAGATGTGGGAGACTTTTTCCCAGAGTACTCTGCTGGATTGCCAGAAATGTCCCATTTCCAAAAAGTCACAATACGAGCTTTTGCTGTTTTGGCAGTATTATCACACTGCCGTGCTACAAGCAAAGCAAGAAAACACAGATGCATAGTTCAGGTCAGTGAAGGTTTGTGTATGGACAGAGAAACTCTTTGGGATGGGAACAAGGCTCAGCATTGCTGACCTTGCTGGTGAGGCCAGCTGTGGTGCTCCCTGGTTGCCCACAGGAGGGAAAATATGCAAGGATCAGAATGGAAGGGAAGGACTGGGCCTGGGGTGGGCCCTGCAAATGAGCCATGGTGACAGTTGTCAGCAGGGATCTCAGGCAAAGCCAGGCCTGCAGGCAGCAGTGCTGCCAGCTCATCTGGCCCTCAGGGCAGGGCACCCCTGGCATGCTGCTGCCACAGGCAGCTCACAGGGCTGAGCTCCTCCTGGGGACAGGCAGTGTGCCAGGAGAGGGGCAACAAGCTCCCTTCACACCACACCTGTGTCAGGGCATCTCGGTCCCTCTGCCCTCCAGAGCAGTATCTGTGTCAGTGCAAGGCTGCTTTGGCTGGAGCACGCATGGCAAAGTGGTAACAAACAAAGTAGCTGGAAAATAGAGGAGGCAGGTACCTGAACACAAATTCTTGAAACTCTTAAAACCTCACTTGGAGTCTGATTTAGCAACTCAAATCTCTGTACAACTGACTTCTTGGGCCTGCAGTCAGTATAGTCATGGTCTATACCTTCAGGTATTTAAGCTGTAGCTACGTAAGCCTCATGTAAACATCTGAATTCCTTTTTCCATCCTTGTATCATTTCAGAGCTTGTGGTTATGGCAAAAAACGAATGTGGAAGAGGGGAGTGTTCCCTAGGTTTTATTTATTTATTTATTTATTTATTTACTACTCCTCATGAGCCCTATGGAACATTCACAACCATGGAAAGACTTCATCAGTAACTGGTGGGGGAGGGATGGGAAAAGAGGCCTTCTCTTCTGATCTATTTTAGTCCTCCAAGATGGCAAAAAGTACCTTAAAATTGCAAGAGTAGTCCGGGGCTCGGAGGTTTACTATTCCCCCTTGTATGCTCCACTGCTGCTCTGGAGATTTTAAAAGCCCCGAGTGGATTGAAAGGTAGATGTGACACTGAGCAGGGAGTTGCTGATGGGAGACTCTCCCAGGCCCATGGAAGCATGAAAACCTCCTGGGGCAGCTGTTGTGTGTCACTGGTGTCACACTGTTGTTTAACTGGAGGCAGGAGGACGGGAGGGACGGTGCTGCAAAGAGCTGCCGGTCCTGCGGGGAGCCTCACCTTCCTCTGCTGGAGGAGAGTTTGACAGATACAAAGGGAATCCTTAATAAAGCATTAATTCAGGACTCTGCTTGTTTCACCATGCTGTGCTCTGCTGGGGGCCTGTTTCAGATGTGGTGAGTTATAAATGGCAAACTCCAAACCTCCTGAAGACCATCACCCCTGCGAGCTCTTTGCTGCTCAGGAGATGACTTGGGGCTTGGAAATGGTGATTGCTCTGCGTGCTTATGGCATGATTCATAGGCTTAAAGTTAAGCTGCTACTTTAGGACTCTACTTGATATCCTTTGTTGGAGAAAGAGGGTTCTGGAGGAAACCCAAAATATTCTGCTGTCTTGAGTTGTGACTGTCTTTCAGCAGGAAGGTGTCATTTAAGACATCTTTAACTTATAAAGTTAAATTTATATATTAAGATAACTTAATTCTCTGTTTCATAGATATTATACACAAGTAAATAGCAAGAAATCATACAGGCTTTCTCATTAGTGAATTTTCCTCAAGTTTAACAGGTTTGTTGGAAAAACAGGGCCTAAAAGGGGGGTTGCTGCTGTGCCACAGTCATGCCAAAGGGCTTTGCTGGAATGACATATATAAATGAAGATTTGAGAGGAATTTTACTCTTTGGGTTAGTGTTGCTGTTTCTTATTTTTCAGTACATTGTAGACTTAATAATGAAACAGAATAACTAATAGACTGTCTGACTCTTAATACAAGTGAAGAGCAGAGTTGAAGGAACTTTTGTGGGTTTGGCCAAAAGGAACATTTGCCTTTAATGTTCAGCATTAAAAATGACACTTTGGGGAATTTTTTCATTTTTGCTGGTTTGAGAAACAAGACAAGCTGGAAAAAAGTCTCAACCAAGTCAACAAAAAATAAAGTGACCGTGGATTAAATTCATATTTTTATATGGTACAGGAAAAATAACCTTCTAAAAGCCATTTTTAAAAAAACATCTCTCCCATTCAAGGCAGAGCTGGATTCGTTGTGATTATGCATTATTATACAACCTTATCTAGGAAATTGAGATTTGGGTGGATTTGCAAATAGGTTCCCATTGAAATAAGTGTTCCACATGCATTAGAAAACACCACAGTTGCTCTTGGAGAGCACTTGCAGGTGTCTCTCCCTGCCAACCAGCTGGAGCCAGAGCACTGGTGCTGACACTTCCATTTAAACACCCTAAGATCTAATATTTCTTTGATGTCCTTCTGATCCTTTCTCCTGAGGAACTAAGCAAAGTACAACCATTACTGTAAACACAGAAGACATCCAGTGGTGTTCCAAAGAGCACATTTTTGGCAGCAGCAAGCTTTTCCAGATAGCTGCCTGTGAATTTACAAATATGTCACATCCGAATCCATTTTGTGAACCTTCCTTGAGGCTGCACCTGTCTCCCAGAGACAGGGGGAAAGGCAGAAGCTGTAGATGTGTTATCCATTTGCTGATGCTTCATTAGAGCTGAAAGGGAACAGCCACGTGTTAGGGTCTGATTACAGCACCTTGGGTGGCAAAACCTCGTGTTGCTTGTGAGGAAGCACTCCGTGGGTCAGTTCTGCCTTCTCTTGTATTTTCCCCAACCCGGACCACAGGCATGGGGCTTTTCTTCTGAGTGAAGTTTAACTTTCTCCGAGTTATTCTTGCTGAGAAGAGAGAACAAATAGTCAAGTAGTTGAATTGAGTCACCGAGTGAGAGAACGATTCCTGGCGCTGCTGCATTTATCCTGCACTGGAGCTGCTCCTGGAGTAAAGAGGGCAGCAGCGAGTCACGATCGAGCGGCATCGCAAGGGGAGGGACTGGGCGCGCAGGTGACACAACACTTCGGAGAGACTGGAGTGCGAATTGTGCTAATTCATGTTCATCAATGCATATTTTCTGGTCAAATGTGGGTCACAGTATCTCTCAACTGCAAAATTATCCAAGTGTTTGTCTAAAAAACGTGAAAGCTATTTTATTATTAGGATTTGATAGATTGTCTGTTGTCCTGTTAGACTCAGGTATAGAAAGTGAATTTAAAGCTTCCTAGTATACTTTCAAAGTGAACTGATTATAATTCCAGCTCAGCAGCTCTGGAAATGAACAAAAGTTCTTTTAAGAACAAGACAGACTTCTTGGTTTGTTCCTGTTGCTCCTGCCTGCCAGGACAGTTTCGCTCCTGACACTCACTGGTGATGTGACTGGCACAGGAAGACTGCAGCTTGTTTGGTTTTAATGTTTCTCCAGTCACAGGTACAACGAGTTTGATGTGAGCAGTCACTTACTGTTGGAACTGAATGCTCTGAAATGGCAGAGGGGTTCAAAAGGCTCATTTCTTGGTAACAGCTTTTAGTCAGCCAGAAAAACAAAACCAGACTGGTGGAGTGTGGATTTAAATTTTTGGATGCAGATGCTTTATAGCCCCACTGGCTTCAGTCAGACCTACCAGAGAGGTATAGATCTGTGTGGAATCAACTACTCATGTTCTTGTCTTTTCTGCAGTTTTGGGAGGGATCTCCTAACCCATTGCATCCCTATGGACTTTATTTAAAAAACACAAGGACATAGGTATTTACATACCTACAAACACAAAGGTATTCTCTAAAACATAAACGCTTTCTAATTCTTTTTGAAAGCATAATTTCAAAGTAGTGACTTGAAGGTAGAGCATCTATTATTTTTTACTGATTCTAATACCTGTTTTTAAACACCTGTTTCTAGTGGGATTAGAATAGAGAAAGCCCAGAAAGACTTTAGGGTAAGTCCTAACAGTTCCAAATGTAATTTATGATGCAGCCTTATAAAGGCTAATGTAGCTTTACATATACAGAAGGCATCTGTACAAGTGCAAGGCATTTCTTTACTAACAAAGAAGTAGTTATTTGCAAATAACTGTTGGGTTTTATTAGCTCTTCTCCCTTTTTCAAGGCATGAACATTTTGCTAAAATAGTTTGAGGAAGCCTAAAGCTTTACCACAAGTATTTATGACACTCTGTACAGTGCAATCTATCTCCACAGTAATGCATAACAAAACACTTTGTTCCTTCTCATGCTTGTTCCTGCTCATTCCTGCGCAAATCTCCTGATAAAAGCCTGGGTTTATCTGGGAAGGTACCAATATATATCTCTTTCACACCTAGCTAAATAATTTTTCACAAGGCAGCTTTAAAAGCCTGTGGGCTTATCAGTGGAAAAAATGCTTGGAAAAAGAGATTTAATACTTAAATTAGTTCTATCAGCACTCTTTTTTTTTTTTTTTTTTTTTTTTTTTTTTTTTTTTTTTGTTGTTGGCTGGGACTTGTTCTCACAGAACTTCAAGCTGGATTATTTGTGTTAAACTTCCTGACTGAATTCCGAACAAGTCATCTTTCCCCACAATGCTGACCTTTAGTACGAGGCCAGTATAATTTTAATTTGTTTCAAGTTTCCCTTATAAGCAAGAGAACAAGAAACCCTATCCCTCTAAGATCTGGTTAGCTAGCTGCATGGCAGAATATTTTTAAATTCTAAGGGGAAAACCCCCAATAAAGTTGGATATTCCAAACTGGCATTCAAATGGCATGCATCCTGAGTGGGGTTAGCTCTTCCATCTTCCAGGCAACTAGTCTAGAAGCTATGGAAAAACACAGGCTTCAAAGAAAGGTTTAACTAACTAACCTGATTTTGATCAGGGTTATGCCCTAGTGGAGTCATCACAGAGCACATTCCAGATTCCTGCTGGCTGTTTCTGGCCATGGTGGGGCAGAGATGATGACTGGGACTGCAGTTTGCTGAATGTATCAGGTGCCCGTGCTGCCCCAGTCTCCCGCTGGCATGAGGGTCTGTTTCCACATGTACTGAACAGGACCCAGGTAATGGATCTGGCTGAATGGAAACCCTTTTTTCCTGTCGTTCTTTTTCTCTTTGCTGGAAGAGTTTTAACCCAGATTGGTTCCTTGATCTGTTCCACTGCACAGCTCCACACAATTGCCTATGGCACCCCACAGGAGCAGGTGAATGTAGGAGCAAGTGACTTGGAAGGAGCATGCTGTGCTTTCATTTCATAGCCATGATTAGATATGAGGACAGGACATCTTGGTCCTATCATGGCAAGGAACTGCTGTGAAATTAGATGGTTTTGACTGAAGAAAATCTTGGTAGTTCCCTGTTAGGAAGGGAGCAACGTTTGGTGAGACGGAGTTGGGAGGGCCAGCAGCAGGTGGGCAGCTTGGGTACCCTTGAAAATAAGCAGATCTGCTTGCTACTCAGCTGAACCCAGAGTGCTGAGGAGATGTGCCACAGGTAACAGAGGCCACAGTCATGGCATTTGTGGGACATCTTTCCTTGCCTTTATTGGGATAAAAGTGTGTTTCCTGTGCAGTTCATCAGCTGTTTTGTTCTCAGACTTGCTGCTGTCCATAACTGGAAGTGCAATCATGACTTTGGCAGAGACTTGGTTTGTGTTCCTCCTTGCCGGACACTTGGTCTCAACTGCACTTGTGGGACTGCAGAGGACAGTCCCAGATGTGGGGAAGTGAATTTTTTCCAGCACTAGGTGGCTGTATGGCATTCTGCAGTGTCCTGTACACAAGTATTTTAAAAGTTGGGAAGCAGGCCATTCTCAAATGGAAAGCTTCTGTGTTTTCACACCTCTACTTCACTATCATCTTTTTGAAAGTTAAGAAATCAAGGAATGAAGGCATTTTAATTGTATAAGCTTGTCACTGGCTGCAGACACTTTTATCTATGTGGAGCTGCAGTAGCCAAGCAGTCCACCACGGATGTGATGCTGGTGACTGGGCTGTGATTACTGCAGTCGTGGGGCATTGCTGCTTATTGCTTAGAGGCCTGGATATGAACATTAAAGGGAGAGTCTGCATGTGTAATATCTTGTTCAGATCTCTGCAAATTCTCCTGCTACTTGGAGGCCACACAGTGCTCCCCATGGGACACGAGGATGGTCAGGAGCAGGGTGTCCACTCTGCCAGGGGACACAGGGCAGTGGGTCTGTCCCTGACTTCTGGTGATCCTCAGGTGTCCTGAGGGGTGGGGAGTTGCACCAAGTTTTGCTCATGGACCAAGAGCTTTGAGAGGATTAAGTTGTCCCAAGACCTGTCTGTGCTGCCAGGCTGAATGACTTTGCCAAGGCCAACACATTCCCCCAGGAGCCATGCTCTGCTGTTTTTCATGAAACCCAGCCCTGAGAAGCAATTTGTCTCCAAATGAAAGACAGGCAGTTGTTTTCCTTGGGCACTGTGTTCTCTCCTTGCTCTTTTCTCTGCCATGCTCTAGTCTCTGTATATTTCCTTGCTCATGCCCTTCCCCTCTCATTAGCAAAGAACAAGAACTAGGTTTTGGCTTAAACATGAATATAAAATTCTAGCTTAGTGGTTTGTGGAATCCTACATACATAAAGGCTGATGCAGCAGGGGTTTGACAATGTTCAGTGGTGCCTCTGGTTATTTCTTTTCAGAGAACTGCAGTGAAAAACCCTTCACAACTGGAATCCTTTATGTGTTTGAGCTCTACCTTCTGAATATTTTGTTGTGATTGAAGATTCTGTAATTTTCTTCTTTTCCAGAGCTCTCTGGGGTGAAATTTGGGCAACTCCACACCAAAAAACATGATGATACAGAACATTTATTTTGCATTTGCATAGTAGTACATCCACTGTGATGATACATATTTTTAAGGAAACAAGCCTAGATGAGGATTAAAGATCTTGGGATGTTCAAAGCTGCTGTAAATGTGTAAGGTGAGACATCTAATGAATTAGCAGGTCTGCTGAAATTGTTTATTTAGCCACTAAGTCTAGGAGCACAATAATACATTAGGTCTCCATTGTGCTGGGTACTGTATATGGGTAGCAAAAGGTTGGTTTAGGCCCCCAGATGTTTTTTGTAACTCTGCTGAAATTCTTAAATGATGTCACTTCGCAGCCTTGTTTCATGCTTGTTTTCTCTCAATGGTTTTGAATGAAGATCCCCAGGACATAAGAGTAATGTGCAGGAGTATTTGTCCCCAGGATTTTGCACAGTTGATCAGACGTGAAAAGGAGACGCTGCAGTGACTCATCTGACCTTGTAGACCCAAGAGTGCCGACAGTGGTCTCTGCTAAGGTCCCCATCACAAGAATGCAAAGCATTCCAGAAGCTTTCGTCAACAATTCTAGATAGCAGCCAGCAATTTTCTCACCAATGTTACATAAAATGGACAGGGAAAGCAAAAGGCTAAATGAGTAAATTATTGCAAACTACTTATGGAATCTCTTTAATTTATATCTAGCAATATAAACCCACTTCACGAATTGCACCGCTAAGGATGGCTGTGATAGATTTTTTTTTTT
>VZUA01012912.1:3911-38661 GCA_013401035.1 Horornis vulcanius | reverse complement strand
AGTCACCGCTCCAAACTGAGAGCTGATAAAAGCAGGGTGTGGAATGCAAAATAAAATTCTATTACCCCCACCAGGAAGTTCAGTAAGGATTTGTAAATCAAGGAATGAGAAATACTGCTTTTGGAATGACTAAACTTAATAAACTTCAACAGAAGGAAAGACAAACTGAACAGTCATTTCTTGCTCTGAAAATATTAGTAAGGAAATCAGATCCATTCATTTGGAAGCAGCTACTAGTGTAAAGAACCTGGGGGTTTTGCCTGTTTTTTTGTTGGATTTTTTTTGAAAACACAAGTCACACTAATCAATCCCAGCTAAGATGCAGAAAAAAAAGTGTGAAACTCTTTCCATATGGTTCTCTCTGTAAACAGCAATATTTTTGAAACAAATTTCATATAAAGTATTCCAGAGAGTAAGCAGAACACTCTGAAGTTACTTTTTAAAAAAGCAGCTTTCAGAATTATTTAAAACATATGGGAGAACTGGTCTTATGGTTAAACAAGATTCTTGAATCTGAGATTCAGTTTCATGCCTGACATGGGTCTTGGTAGATTTTCAAATAATTTTACTNTTACAAGAATTTTTTTTCACATACCAACATCTTGTTACCAGTCCTTTTTCCCTTTCATTTGTTTTTTTTTTTTTTTTTTTTTCCAAGACTAACGATAGCTGGAGCGGACAATATAAAATTCCCCGTTCTGAAATGTCTGAGGAAGTTCAAAACAAAGCTTTATTGGCCTAAAGGGTACTTCTACAGTTTAACTGTTACATAAAGTACTGTCAGAAACTGATTGTCATTCTTATTTGTTCAGACAAAATTTGTAGTTGACATTAAACTACAATTCATATATATAAACTTGCCTGGCACAGCTGTATTTGAAGGTGTGCTTAATACCCAGTCATATATGACATATCTACAAGCCCTCCCTGATAACACTTCCAGATTTTTGTGTGCATGTTCTGCAGCCGAAGGAAATATTGATAGGCCAATTATTCAATGACCTCAAGTCAGAGGGCTCAGGAGCAGAAAGCTTTGAGGTTTGAGTTCTTCCTGCTTCAGGAATTAAACTCCTTTGAGTTCATAAATAACTAAGGTAGCCAACAGGAATATGCAATATTATTTAAATTCATTAGAGCTACAGTTCTTAAAAAGACTTCCTATTTCCCTGTTCTCAAGATCTGGCAGCAGACAGGTTTGCCTCCCTCATGCTGTGTGCACAGCTCAGAAGACCACTGTGAAAAACAGAACCTCTCAAAGCAGGTGTTGTGGACCTAGGGGGGACATTTCCCCTGGACCAGCTAGCTGGCTCTGCTCCTTGTCTCCAGCTGCTGCCTGTGAAATGAAGGATCAGACACTCTTTCATACTGCTGTTCCAGGTAGGCCTTTGCTGTATTTGCCATCAGGAAAATGTTGTAATCTCATGTGGGAGAGGATATAAATAATTTTGAATGGGTTGTGAGGTATCCAGGAGACATTTTGTCTATTAAGACATGAGCTGTTCTGTGAGCCACACGTAAGCAGATCTTGTTTGGCTTTCTTACTCTTAAGGGGGATGCCACCACTAAGAATAGACTGTGTTCCCTTCTTTTATATCAGGCTGTATATCAGCTAATCTGCTTATGCCAAAGGGCAGGCACTCCACCAAGCTGGGCACCCTGCCCCAGCTCAGATTCAAAAGCTCACAATCTAAATATGGCCTGAGGCCTGTATATTGTGATGTTTAACACATTTTTAGAACATGTTTTCTTCTGTTTGTCTTCTTATACACACGCATCCTTCAAGTTTGTGTTCAAACAGTTTGTATCTGATCTGGAGTTTAGTGGTGTAACTTTACCACTTGGTTAGGATAAACCAAGGCTTTCTGAGCAATACACTGATTTGAAACAGCTGAGGTCCCTTACTTTTGGCATCAGAGAAGACCAGAGATGCCTTGAACTAAGTGCAAAGAGCCTCTCAAAAGCTTCTGAATATTTAGAGGGTCCATCTCCAGTGGTCTACATGCAGGTACAGGGAGTACAGGCAGTAAGAAAGGCATGGGAAGAGCCTAGGAAGGGTCCAGGAAAAGTGCATCAACCAAGGAGGCACTGAAATAACCAGCAGCAGCTTGTCACAGACTGCATTAACTCAGGACCAAAGAAAAAAAGATGACCAGGAGACCAAGACCCAACAAATCTCTTGCACAATCACTGATCTGAGAGGAAGTTAAAAGTCAGAGTGAATACAGAAAGACTCAAAACCAGGTTGAATCTCCTTGGAAAAATTTTGCAGAGTCACAAGTCTACCCTTCACACCTGCACCAGACACTGGGCCAACATGCACATCCTCCCTTCCCCCTTTTCTCCCCAGGCCACGTGACCAAAGTTAAGCAGTGTTTGCTCCTACCACTGTATTAAGAAGCACAGTAGACAGAAAGGAAAACCAGCCTCAGCTGCAAAATTCCCTCCTTAGTCATAGGTATGAGAAAATGCTTCACTGTAGACGGGAAAAGTGAACACCCTTCTCCTCCCATTCACCTCCTCCTGGGAGACTGAGTTCAGTTAATGGAAATATCAGGGGAGTGTCTTCTTAGAATTTAAGTGGCATGTTCTCACACGAAATTGGGGAAAAAGTAGATTGCCCAAATTCTCTCACTGCTTGTACTGTTTTAACTTTTGGTTTCAGTGTGTATGCACTCCATAGCTCAGAGGAGTTCTGCAGTATATCCAGTACCCTGAAGCCCTAATTATCAATACTGTGTGCTCCCAGCATCTCTGTATTTGTACATAAAATCAAATTAGCAATATCCACCGGGTCAAATTCTTCCCCTTACACTGGTACAACTGTTACTGGCTTAAAAGTAGCTGGGATCCATGTTCAATTTTCTGTGCCTTCATGTAAAATTTTATGTCATTCTTAAGCACACATTTTATTATTAGGTCTCTTATTTCCATCTGCTCATACTGACTCCCACAAAAAGTCTCTCTTCAGGGCATTCTATAACCAAACTAATGAGATGAATGCAAATTACAGCAGTCATTCCTTCTACCACAGACTCCTCAATGCAAAGGCCTGTATGTGCAGAAGGAATGCATGGAGTTATGTTTCCAAATCAGAACTACAGTTTTTGTTAATTTAAATAAAATATTCACATTTCTTCCAAGAGATGCACAATTTGAAATTTGCCTGTTTGGTTATACTTACATATGATTTTTTTTTTTTAATTAAAAATTTAGGGACCAGCAGTAGACCTTTGATGGCACTGAGTGGCTTTCTTCAGAGCAGCTCCTTAGGGTCAGCTCTGACTGTATTCCTGAGCCAGGTACTTGCCACTGACCATTGCTGACCTGCAGTGCCTGGCTCTATGACCAGCTCATGCTGCTTACAGAGCTGAGCACCGTCTCACACTGGGTCTCTTGTAGCAAGGTCTCTGACTGCCCTTGGTTCTGCATCACACTGAGTTCTCCTGAACACTCCACTGCAAGGACTGCAAAGCAACAGTCCAAAGCTTGCCAGAGAGGAATTTCCACAAATCACCGGGCTTTCACCAGAGTTAAAAAGCTGCATCAGGGAAGATGATATTTGGTGCAGTATGTTCTCATTTGTTCTTCAGCTGTGACATCCACTTATTGCCATTCATGCAGCTAGGCAGATACTGATGCTAATGAGATGCCCTCAGCAATCTGCAATTCCCTTTCTTCAGCAGAACAGTAACTTTTGACCTAAATGTTCCCTTTTTTTCTTGGCAGAATGTTGAAAGAAGCAGCAAATAGATAAATTTTCACCTTTTTTGTCTCATAAATCTGAACAGCATAATAAAACATGTAGCGAACAGGCAACTAATTAAATTCTTCCTTGGAAGAACTACAGCAGCATAATCTTTTTACAAGCCACATTCTTTTAATCTGGCTAGCTACCTTTCTGATTCTTTAGCCTACCTTCTTTCTTCTACTTGTATTACAGAGCTGATGAATACTGGAATTAATTATCTCCACAGCAATATTCATCAAAGCACTCCTGCTTCTACGGAAGGCCAGCGATGAAAAGTTGCTAGGCAAGTCTAAGTGCACCCATTGGGTTCTTACAAGCAGACTAAATACTCACAGGATAAAATAAATAAAATATGAACATTTCCCTCAAAATGTATTTTCTCCAATCTGATGTCTCTGAGTGGTACTAGTATTGCCTATCTTGATGATGAACATATTTTCAAGAGCATTTTTCTGCTAACAAATAGACATTCTGAGAGGTAACCATATGTTTAAGTGCTCCACAGAGCCATGGTTGAAAGACGGAAGGTTCTTAAGGAAAAAGTGCCAAGAAAAAATCCTGGCCCACACAAGTCAGTAAGAATTTTGCTTTTGATTTTAATGAAGCCAGAATTTCACTCAAGAGAACTGCAGAAGGGTCAACCTATTTAGAGGAAAAAAAGTATCCAGGTGTTGGATACAAAATCCAGCATTATGGATTTTGAATCAGAAATTGCTGTACCACTGTGAAACCTTTTCTCGCTTTACTTCATGAAATAGAATGCCTTATTTTTAACTAATTTTTCTCCCAATAAAACTAATATGAAATAATGTATTGGAGAAGAAATGCAGCTCTACTGTGTTAAAAGACTTACAAATCCCTGTGGAATCTTACAGTTTTAATTCTTCTTCAGAGGTTAGATTTCTCTTTTTTTATACATTAACATCTCCATTTACTTCTACTTTATGGATTTACATCAAGTAGAAAGAGAATGCTGAAACTCTGGACTGATAATAAGGCTAGTATTTTAGGTTCATTGTTTTTATTTTTTTTCCAAAATGGAAAGGTGAGAGAAGATTCACTAGCACTCAGGTATGCATGTCTGCAAGGCTAGTCAGATACATGAATGGCCTATTTTCACTCAGCTGTCTTAACTATTGTCTTAGAAAATGGACACTTGCCTTTGGTTAGGACCACATTATACATTCATTTCAGAACCCAGGGGAATTTTAATCACCATCCTATTATAATTTAATTGCGTTCAGTCTCTTTTTGTCCTCAGAATCCCTTCCAGACACTGCTTTTCTGTTTTGTTCAGATAGTATCCTGTTGGGATGCTGACATTCTGCCACATCTTTGTTTAGAAGCATACACAAGGAGAATATAATTTCTGTCAAGGCTCTCACTAGTTGTAAAGCAAACAAAAACTGTCCTCAAAATGTTCCATCATATGCAAAATTAGACAAAGTCAGGGTCAAAGAAGTTTCATGTATTCAATGTGGCTTCTACCTCAGTTAGTGTCTCTCTGTCCCTCCTCCCTGATAGGAATGGATATTGAAATAGTGGGCAGCAACCTTGCCATTACACCCCAGCCTTTTCCTTGGGAAATCCAACATTGCAAGCCCAGGCTCTTTTACTTGGTCTCGAGCTGTTCTGACAGAGCAATCTGTCACTGCCGTCCTAAAAAGAGAGGCCAATGACAACCCGTGCAGTAAGTAATCAACCCCAAATACTCCTACATCCTTTCCCACTGTAATTGCAAACCTTTGAGCTAGAAACTGATCTCAGCTACATCAGCATAAATCCTGACTAACGTCACAAAACTATGCAATTCCCAGTAATTATTTTAAGGGAAACGAAACTAGATTCCAGCTCAATGAATCCTAAAAGCCAGATGAGACTTAATATAGTCATATCATTTCATTTTTATGAGCCAAAAACCAAGTGAGCAGCAGCACTAACTGACCCTCACTGTACACTCTCATCACAAGCAAATTACACAGTATAACTATTAACTTTTTCATTAGTGTCGCAAAGAACTATTACATTTTTTTATTTGGAATCAGCTAAATGCAATTACTGTGTAATCACCAGAAATAAATGCCATCTTTGCCAACCGTTGGTTATGTAATGACCAAAGCAACACTCCCTCGATCTGTTCTCTTATCCAGAACACTAAGAGACTGAGAAGCACTTTGATTCCAGATCAAAAGACATGGCTATATAATTTAATCACTACAGTGCCCATGAGAAGTACTCAGAAGGGAAGTTCAGTTCCTCAGTACCAAAGCAACTCCATTGAAAAACAGAAACACATATTTGAAACAGGCTTCAAATTTTAATTGTTCTGTCCCAAGCTTGACATAAACTTTCATCACTTTGGTCAGCATTTGCAGACCTTCCAGGGGGCAAATGTGCAAATTTGCAAGGTGCTATTCAGCACTGAGCTGCAGCAAGTAAAATGACAGCAGCACTGCTGAATTGAGCTGATTCCAGCTCTGAGGGGGCTGGAGCAAATCTGTATGAAAAACCCAGCCTGCAGCAGCATCACCTTTTTTCCTGGAGAGTTACTGGTATCTCTGAGATTTGTTGTCTTCTTCCTCCCATTTACTCAGTAAAACAACTGTCTTGGCCAGATATACCATTCTTGCAGAAAAAGGAATCTCGAAAAAAAGTTATGAGATTTTATCCAAGTATGAAGCACAGAACTTCCCCTTGGCAAAACAACTGCCTAGAAGGCATTTAAACACAAGACTCAGGTGAATGTGTCAACAGGGCAATTGCTGTCTTCATCAAGGCACACTCACACCTGTCATGAGAAAGAGGGAGTTGAGACTGTACCTATTTCTGGTCTGGTTTGAGTGTGTCTGGTCTAGTTTGCTGTGGTTTTGGCCTGTGACTCTTTTCCTTCCTGAGGTGGAATTTCAGTCCTAGGTCAAGAACCATAAAAACTAACCATACATGAAATCTGCAGAGCTCAACCACCAACGCTTCCTTCTTTTATGCAGGGATCCCCAACCGTTCTGCTGAAGACAGAATACACTTTAATGGCAACAGAGGGAGTGGTCAGCGCAAAAAGAAAAATACTTCTGACCAAACAACCATGGATTCCTGCTTATATTATCTAAGGCTTTGGCAAGATCCTGTTACACCTGCAAATACATAACTTAGAGTACAGACTTCTCCATCCAAGTTTCTGTCTCTCTTGACCTTTTGACCTCCTGCTGGTAGTCCCTCTCAAATTTGGTACTCAAAAGTACAAGTGTCCAAAACAAAACAAAGCGCTAATTATTCCCCTAATTTTTTCACAAGGGTAACAATTAGTTTACAGTTTGTTGCAATGAGCTCCTGTGCAGCTTGTGTAACAAATGAGGTCCCTTCAATTAGATGGTCATTGCCAGTCATAATTTATTTTTGTTCCAAACACATCACTTGCACTTTTTTATCCACAGATCTTGTCTTGTTCTTTCAAGATCTAGGGAAAATAAGTGTTTGCTATACATGATAGGTACACTAAGAGGTAAGGCCCAGATGTTTTTTTTCCTACGTACTTAGATGACTGGCTCCCATTTAAATAGATGGAAATCTTTAGAACCTGCCCCCACATGACCTGGTACTTGTAGTTTGTGTCTCTCTGCTGCCTTGGGGCACACGCTAAACCGGTTGATACACCAGCTGCTACAAGAAGCCACAAAACCAGCACAGAACTGAGTCATCAATAAAGCAAGAGCAGTTTTGTCAAACTAAATTAAGGATCTGATGAAGAATAAATGCTACAGCCATTAATAGCATCTCTGAAAGCACTTTCTCTTTTGGATTTCTTATCCAAATGGATTAGAGCTGTTGGAAGTGCACCATACAGTAATAAATGACTACTATTTAATTCAAAGTGTAAGAGTTGGTGCAGGAGATCCTACAAAGAGGAAGTCATTCTGAGTGACATGGTTTGTGCACTGGTACTGGGGAACATCATCCATCTGAGAAGAGGGCAAGAGAACCACACTGGATCTCACAACAGAACTGCCCCAAGGGATTTCTAGCACTTGTACCCTCCACTCAGCACCTGAAGAGGCACACAGGTTCTGCTAAGAAGCTTTCCATAAACCTCAGCATGCCAAAGACTGGCAATGCAGCAAAAATATTTAGAAATTTAGTACTGGATTTTTTGTGCAACCCTTGGATGTGAAGTACAACAAAACCAGTAGGTTTCAGACAGATGTGAATAATTTAGCGAGAACATTGAAGGCCAAAGTGCAGCTGGCAAACCTTCAGAATCCTCAAGCAGGAAAAGTGGTTCCTTCACAGCTGTTGGTGACAGATTTGTGGAAACAGACAGGTAAACACAGAGAGCTAGTAGGTGATGGGTCAGGCTACTTTAGGCAACATTTAAAGGACAACCCCTATTTTTTTAAAAAATAAAGTGTTACTAGCCTTTGTCCTTAGAAATAATTCTGAAAATTAAAATATCCACGAAAATCAGTCACGAAGGCTGTAGGTTTTCACAAAAGCTTGCTGACATTATACCCTCATGCTCACTTTCTGAGGTATTTCCAAAAACTATACCACATGTCTCATTTACTGACTTGCTGATTTCCTGGTATACTATATATGCCAGTGGGGGACAAGGAGAGGAATCATGGGGGAAAAAAAGAACAACTGAGGAGGACAGATTTGTTTAGAGAAAAAGAACAACTTCTTTGTCTTCTCTGTATTTGTCATCCTTTTGAAATAAAAGAGTTTCGAAATCATTCCCCAGCTGTAAGAGGTCTGACTGCATTCAGATGTCTGAATTTTTTCTCTGCCTTTTTACTCTATTCCCAGCAGTCTCATCGCTTTTCTTCACAAGTGGAAGATCCCACCTTAGTGACAGATCTGTGACTTAAGATGATAATTAACCTTTGCAAAACACATCTTCATGAAAATGCCAAAAAGCAGAGAGTACTTCAAGGATAGCAGAGAACACTGTTGACTCTTCCCTCACCAGCTTCCCCAGACTACTACTGAGAACACTGGCATGAGCCTGGTATGCTTGCAGAAACCATGGATCTATAGGCCCATCCAATGCATCAAAAGTAATTCCATCCAAAGCTGCTCATACAAAGAGGAAAAATCCTAAACAAAAGCAAGCCAGAGATAATGCCAGGGGACTCTATGCCTTCCAGAAGCTTGGCACATCCCTCAGCAGGGATGATTTTTGAACAGGAAGGGTACGGCCCCACCTGACACCCCAGCAGTGCTGCCCAGGCACTGTCCAGTGGCAGCCACAGCTGGGGGCAGCACTTGCAGTGCTTTGGAGCAGGAGCTGGTCTCTCCTGCCAGGTAACAGCTGGTATGCAGAACAGCAGCCAGCATGGATTAAGAGCTTCTGAGGATGCTGTCAGAAGAAATGTGCTGTTCATTTGATACTTTCAAATATTGGTGCTGTTCATTTTGAATATTCGTGTGATGTGCTTATGTTTTCACCACTGTATGAAGGCTGTTTTCATCAATGAAAGCCTGCAGAGGACATAGATTAAGATAATAATACTAAAAAAACCCCAGCAGGACCAAAACCAACAACAAAATCCCCCCACTTCTGGCTTAATATAATTTTTCTTAGAACCTGATTAATCAATCATGATGAAAGGCACTGAACTGTGTGGCTGACAATGTTATGACAAAAAAAAGCCTGTGGGCTCAGCTCTTAGCTGGTGTAAGAAGGTCACCCTCTGCCTGACTGCCTTCCTGCAATACTCTTTCCGCGATGCTCGCGTAGAGATGGTTAGGCAGTTATAGGCTTTGTACTGTGGAGATATCTTGTATATTAGTCTCCTAGCTGATGGCACTTTGCTTTGCTAGAAGCCCTCTCTTTGGCTTCCCAGGATGATGCATAAGGTAGAAACAATTTTACTGACTGACTCTAGCGCTGAGTTCACAGTAGGTAGGAAAAACACCATTAGTAGAGTGATTTGGGCAAGAGCTAGGACCAGTGCCAGATAATAAACATGCATCCCCACAAAGCACCAATAAATAGTGTAAACAGACTTGAGTCCTTTTCATAAAGAAGACTATTAATTTCCTCCCACTGTGCATAGCTGGTAGCTTAGTGATCCACAGGCTACATCATCATATTTTGGAGACCTTCTATAAAATATTTTTCCACGCTTCACCAGGTCAACACCATATCTCATTATTAAAAGAGAGTTTGTTGCCAAGGTGAATTATTGTACATTGGTGAGTTATTGGCATGTCAGGTTTTACAACTGGGCTTAAAATAAGATTCAAAGTCTGCACTTGCAAAATTTGCTTGAGCACAGATCAGATTATACATTGTGCTTGGTTCTTTAGAAGCTTCCATCTGAAATGCCTCCATTAGCATCTGAAAAATCAAGATATTTGTCCATGTGAAATTAAAGAATTTCTATTTTAGATCTGATTTTGCACTAGTGCAGCTCTGGAGCTCATTAAACTTAGGAACTCCCTTTTTGGAACTTTAATAGTAGCCCTTCTAGCCCACAGGCTAGTTAACATCTGAGCTGGCCTGACACTTGCAGAAAAGCAGTAATTCTTCTTCCTTTAATAAAAACACATATTGAAGCACATCAGGAGACTATTCTTTCTCTCACACTTACCCAAACCTGGATAGTACTGCAAAAATGTGTATAATAGGCATGTTCTTCCAATCCTTGTCAATCACTGCATCTTCCAGGGCCTTTCTTCGACCTTTTCACTAACCCATAACACCATGTCAGGGTACAGCTGATCCACATACCATAACTGGCTGCTCCAGAGCCTCTTTCCAGTCCTCTTGCCTTTAGGAAGCAATCTCAGTCAGCTCACCCAGACATGCAGCTAGGGTCAACCCTGGATCAGCCATGCATGGGCACAATCAAACTGTGTATTGTAGGATCTAATGGTCCTGTAATTACAATTCCAGTATTTCCATCTCTGTCTACCCTTTATAAATATTTCATTGCTTCCCTACATCACACATTGTGCAGCAGTTACCCTCTACTATGAGCTTTCTAATCGAGAGGAAACTTTACCTGCATACTGAGCACCCATTCCGGTCTTTAGCAATACCATCAGATTAGTTCCCAGTTTTTCCTTTCAAGACTGCTCTTAGATGTTCCAAATCTATACAACTCTACTGGCACCTTGGGCAGCCCCTTAATAATCCTTCTCCAAACCTGAGACATCCTACTCGTTTGAGCAGCATCTAATTGCTCATGTCACACTTCAGACTTTCTACCTGAGTTGCCTGGCACCACTAACAAGCCTTTTTCCTTGTTAAGGGCTTCATGGCATTGCATTAGCTTAAAGTCCTGTCACAGAAATACTTCACAAAATATATTTAAAATGCTGCATTGATCTGCTCTGCTACACTGGCATTCAGGGTATTGAAGAGATGTCTAGATGTAGGTGAATAAATCCTCATAATCAAATCGTAAAGCAAGTTAGCAAAGGAACAAACAAGTAGAAAAGCAAGTGGGCATGCCCTGGGTTACACAGTGCAACTGAATTGCATCCTTAGACATAATTCATTTTCTGTTTCACCTGCACATGAATAAATGCAGAGAAAAAACATAGTAAAATTGTCAGTCAATTTAAATACAGTTCAAAGGAAAATATTTATAAAAATTTAGCAAAGAACATTCATCTGCACACTTACTCATGAACTCAAATACTATGAGTCAAGAAGAGACATGATTAAGGTTGTTTCCACATCCTTGACTCTGCTCCTGTAGCACTAATCCTCAGTTCATCCATTCATCATAACTAAATCCCCCATACGCTGTAGCCACCTTGAATGCACTAAAGCTATTTTGTCAGCATAAATTTCCCAATGAGCTATGCTCCAGAAAACATAGTTTATGATTTTGGCTTTCAAGAATGTATGTCAATGATAAGCAAGAATGAGGCTTTATACCCCCTTTTTATTTGCTCCACTGCTTTATTCCTTTTTTAGGACCATGTGGAATTCATCAGTAGAGTGATGCCCTTGAGGTATGCAAGAAACCATGTTATTAATGCTATTAGTGCTAATTAATTCTGCCAACAAGGTCTCTGCAACTAGTCAAGACATCAGTCTTTGCCAAAACCAACAGATTAAATAAATTTAAATTTCTGGGACAAGCCATTCCATAGTTATAATGAGCCAAATAGAAAGTTAGGGAAACACTGAAAAAAATGATGTAATTTACAAACTTTCATAAAATGTAAATCCTTCATCTAATTTGATTCAAATTTGCTGTGAATTTGCAGATGGGTTTGTTTCAGTTTGTACATGTCCACAGAGCTGTATACTGAATAGCTGTTGCAAGTGAACAACAACAAAATTAGTGTTACCAAGACGTAAATCATATTTTGTTTTGAATTTGCTGCAACACATCACAGTAAAATCATAGCAGTTCTCTAAAGATGCAGGTTTCTCACAAATAATTATACAGAAATATGTATAGTGTTACATATAGAATACTGTGGGTATATAAGATAAGAGTATATGTACTACAAGGCTTTCAGTTACAAGCATGTGCTTTGTGTTTTGTACAGCACTCACGTTTCTCTGGGACAAGAACAACAGGAATGATTTATGTTTGCTTTTTCACACATTTGCAGCAGATTATGCCTGCAGTCTGAGGAGGTGACTTTTAGCCATACCTCAACACCTTTCCAAGCTTTCCCCCCCTGCCCACCAGGATCATGGCTCTCTGTTACCAGGAATAGTTGACATGATTGTCATACCTTAAGGACCCTGACATTCAGCTTTAAATATTCAGTTAAGCAATTCTTCAAATACTCATTAATTCAATCCTTCTAGAAGTAGGAGGAAGAGCACTGAAGGAGACAAACACATTATCTCAGAACTTCTCGCAGCATCCTGCAAGCTCAGCTCTGCTTACAAAGAGAAACAAAGGAAAGCTGTGCACCAGCCAGGCTCATATTTAGATGTAATCCTCTAGTTCTTCATAAGCACAAATTTATAGCAAGCTAAATGAGTAATTAAAGAATGGATCATCCCTCCTTTTATCCAGCAACTCCAAATTAATTTTGAAGAAGTGATGAAGATGAGGTGGTGAGGGAGTGAAATCAGAATTTCTGTCCTACAGGCAAGCACACAAAGATTGTCCTGTTCATTTCTATCCATAATGAATCTAAACTTAGTTTGCATTTATTTGGCATGCCATTGACAAACTATCCTTTGGCATAAGACTCTGCTGAAGGTGCCATTTGGTCATAAAAGCGTGTGACTATGTTTAGCTGCAGCGTGCCACCTTTGTTCAGTGTGCCCCAGATCACACAAAGTTTCCAAACAGTTCATCTCCATTACTTCACCAGTTGCATGTTTCTGTTTTTCTCAAATAAAGGAATGCCAATATAAATTCATTTAGAATGAGCTGTGCTGGCCTGAACATGCTCCTAAGAAAAATTTTCATTTTTACTATCAGGTAGTTAATGTGTGATTTTTTCTAGAGACCACTTTAGGCTCCCCATAAATTTTAGAGTCAACATATACAGCAATATACTAAGTGAACATTGGTCCCTCTAAATTAAAGGTGTCTTGCTATGAAATGTTGGCTAATACAGGAAACACCATGGAAAATTCAAATTGGTCATGATCCAGCCACTACTTTTACTTCTAGCCTAGTTTACTACACCAAAAAGAATTCATGTCTTCCTCATAAATGCTATAAGTATGAGCTATACATAACACTATTTTCTCATGTTTGAAAATGCAACCTGGATTAAGATTTTTGCACTCCTATTTTTAATCCAGACCACAGAAGGCAGGGGTACAGAGACACCCTCCTGCTCACTAAAATCTGCTGAACCAGTTTGACTAAACATTGTGTGTGATGCTGACATACTGGTTTACCTGGGATGATTTGTGATGACTTCTGTGCTGCACTGAGCTAGCAAGCTTGGTCTCTTAACAAGACAAAGGCCTGAGCTCTTTATGCCTCTTCTGTCTCCACTCCCAAGCCTGGGCAAGAACATGCAGATCAGGCATCTCTTTTATATATCTCACTACCTACAAGTCATATGTGTTCTCAAAACTCACCAATGCTACAGTGAGATTCAGAGAAAAACAAAAACAAATTAAGAATATGCTATGTGTTAATGAAAATTGTTGTCTACTTAATTTGTTGGAGGTCTTTCTGCTCTCTTTGGGTGTTTTTTTCACTTAAGAGCAACAGTCTGTGCTGAAAGGCAATAGGATTACTCCCTCCTTGGTGAGTAATGGAGTATGCAAAGGGGAGAGTAGACTGCAAATTGCAGGGTGACTTGGAAGGAGAGAGCTGCAGCATCAAGTTGGGACCCTGCAGTTATAGAGGATACTAAGAAACCCCTGGGAGAGGCAGAGAAGAAGACAGGCCTTAGGAGCAATGGCAAGACCTTCCTACACATCAGAACAATCTTGGCATAATTTAAAGCAACTAGAAAAAGTCACTGTATTGATTAAAATAAGTGCTGAGAGCTGAGACCAGCTACAAAATCACAGTAGGTAAGGGAAGAAGGTTCTTTGGAAATCGTGTTTCTAATTTCTACACTGACTTAGTTACTCTGAGTTTGAAAAATTCTGGGAAGTTTTAAGTTCTTCCTGAAACAGACATTCTCACACAAGCCTGTTTCTCTTTTTTTTTTTTTGGTCCTTGGTGAAATTAACTTATAGAAAAGGTAAAAGCAGATCCACTCCACAGCTTTCACTGATGTGTACACACTCTGCTTCAACTCACAAAAAAAATCAGAAAGGAAGAATGAAATTAGCCTGCTACTGAAACTACTGCTGGCTCCATAGGTATTCAGATGGTCACCAACAATCAACAGTGACCCAGTAAAAGATGCAATTTTAAATTTTAAAACACTGAATGACAGAAATTCTCAGTGATCCACAACCAACTTCTACAATTTCAATCCATCCCATAACCCTCTGCCCCAAAACCACTTCTTAGGGGAAAACAGGGAGCAACACCTTTAAACAAGCAACTATCCCCACCAGTTCATGGTCTAGTTTGTGAGACTGATCTCTGCTGGTGCTTTTGGTCTGGGTCTTTGGACTAGGTCAAACTCCTGAGCCTCTGGCTAAATCTAAAACCTATGATACACAAGGAAGAAAAGCCTGTCTTTTCAGTTTATGTACTGAAAAGAAAGACTTGCCAGGACCCTTATAAGTTTTTGGTTTACCTAATAAAGCCTCAATTTCTACTACATTTATAGAAGTGCCTAATTTTATTTGTTTTTGGCTTTTTTTTTTTAAATCTTGTTATCTATTTGGCTAAGTAACATCTTCTGACATAAAACTCCATAAATTGATTATATGCTACCTTAAAAAGAACTTACTTTAAATGCATTTTTAAATAGTTGGTTTTTACACTGCCAGATTTGTAGCATTTCTTCTTTCTATACTTTCCCAGACATGTTGTTCTTTCCTCTCTAGTATACTGTACAGAAAGCAGAGGATTCTTCTGCTTCTCATCTTCCCACATCACACTACTTCAACTAGAGTAGGTCTAGAAAAAGAAAACAACCAAGGGTTTTCCCAGTACGAACTACAATGAGATGTGAGTCTGAAAGAGCGAGTTATGTCCGCACTAAGATGTTCATCAAACTAATCTAACACCAAAGTGAAGGGGCAGAGTGCTTCTCTTTTTGATCTTAGTGGAAGCTGAAAGCACATGTGGTGAGTTTTAAGGAAGTATGTCTTCTCAGGACATACTTTAAAGGAAGCGTTATAAGTCTTAATTCTATCTTTCTGTTTCCCACCTGTATGTTGAAGCAGTGTTTATTGAAAGTGTTTATTGAAATGCTCTGTAATTACTCACATGGCATTTATGTACTTGCTGCTATCACACAAATTTTTTTAACCAGCATTCATTTCAATAATTGCAGTAATTAATTTCAATTATTTCAATAATTTCAACAAAATAGTAGAACTATTTAATGATAGGTGGTTCTTGTACTTATTATTGGATTTTAAACTTTATTCTGCAGGATTTAATTCAGTACTGCTGTAGGGCCAAAATGAGCATTTATACAGGTGTTAACAAGAAGTCAGCAGGATTCCATGAAAACTGTTGTGGCTGCTCATGCATATCAGATAGCCCAGAATAAAAAAAAAAGTAAATAGAAAAGAAAAAATAAAGTTTAGAGCATTTCTGGAGGAATAAAAACCCTTTCCTTAGGGTAAAAAATAATGTTTTGAAAGCAGCAGGCAGGATTCATCTAACCTGGCATTTCCGGTGTCTCCTCAGTTGAGGTCATAGAAGACCTTTCGCCTCTATTATTTATTGTGTTTTTTGAGCAGAATAGCATTTAAAAATGCCCTCAATATTTGTCCTTTTCTGCTTTTGGAGCTTTGCCATGGCAGAAGTTCTCAATTTCTTCTGCTGAGAAGTCAGTAAGACAGGAGGGTAATGGTCAAGCCCATTACATGAGGGCTGAGTTTGTTTCCATGGCATTTGGCATTTCTTTAGAAGTGATTCAAGTCTGAAATGGCCAAAGCAAAGGTGTAAGGAAAATCAACATCAAACAAGTTCAAGCAGGAAGGACATCAGCCTTTATCCTTTAAAGACTTTGCAAGGAAAAGGAGACTGGGAAAAAAATCAAAGGGAAAAGAGAAGTACAGCAGGGAGAATTACTCTCACATCTACTTTGCCAGAACAGGCATATAAAGGGTGCATTTGAGAATGAGCTTTCCAAATAATTTTTTCTTAATTATTCAGCTGATTTATCCCCTGAGCCTACAAATAATCTAAGCTTTCCCTCAGTTTTCACGTCTTTTATCAAGTATGGACTTGCTTGTACAATAGCTACAAAGTAACAGGTCGTTTTCAGCATAGGACATTNCAAAGAATGACATCCAAAGCTTTGCCCAAATCTGCTCTCTTCCTGTCCCTTTGACAATTTTTAGCTCAATACTGTCCTGCTTTCATCTTAAATGCAGAGATAAACAGACAAAAATATCTTCTGATACCTTTTCTGAACTGTTGCATCACTACTATGGGATATTTTCTTCAACACCTATAGTTTTTAAGATCCTCTTTCCCTTTCTAAGATCACAATGAATTATAGATCCAGATGCCACCACATGCAGCCCAAAAGCAGTATACAGCATCAGCAGGTACATTGAGGTCTTTCAGCTACTGCCATGATTTAATTCCCCATTTTCCAAATGTGCAGATGTCTTCTGCCTCTTTTCCCTGATGTAGTTTGTCATAACACAATCAAACGGACAATTGTACATTATTGCAAAGGTGAAGGGAACACAATTTGCCCAACCAAGGCATTACAAAACACAAACAACAGATGTCTGTTGGTCTTTTCTCACCCCTTATTTCTGTTGAGAGGAGCTATTGTGTATGTAAAACATGGAGGCCTTGGGAGGCAGTGGCAATGCCATCCACTCCATTAATCAGCTTATGTGTTGTGCACTTGAAGATGAGGAAACCAGATCACAGCTCAAATTCAGCCAGCCTGCTAGGGGAGATACCAGGTTTACTAGAACCTTGGGGCTTCAATGTCTTTCCAGCGACTGTTGATAGTCATCTGCACAAATCTCTTTGTTACTGGTTATGGCAGATAGTAAAAACAAAGATACAGAATCACACAGCCTAGGCATGTATCTTTATGTGCCACTAGTGATCCATATCCTAGGCTGGGTGCAGCAGAAGAGGCCACAGGGAGATAGTTTGATTGTCTAAAATGTAACAAAAATGACAACTAAAAGTTTTCTCCATCTGTCTGGATCTAAACAGAATCATGTGTGCATACAAATTTGGAACTAAAACAGCAGCAGCCATGAGATGAATGCATTTACTATAAACACTGATTATTTTACTCTTCTCAGTGCAAACCTGCTAATCCAGTGCCCATGAGAAAGTTATTCTGTGACTGTGCAGTGCTCTGGGCAACCCAATGCATTGCCATCCTTTTGCCCTCCACATTGTCTCTCTTTTCCCCACTAAAAGATAACTGGAATCCCAAACACTAATCTCTTGCCACCAGACACAGGTCAGATGTTAGACAGAGCAACTACAAACCAGTATCCTCTTCCCATGCCCCACATCTCATAACATATCCAACTATCCTTGCTTTTAGCTTTGCCTAATGTCTACTGTCTTCAAATTTCTTTCCTGCTGACAATTCCACTTTGAGAAACTTAATATTAGCTTGTTTAATGTCTTCCTTCCTACTAAGGCTATGCAGCTCTGCTTATCATATTAAGCAGAGCATAGGTTCAAAAGGAGAGATTTAAAAATGATTCTTTAAAATATTTCTGTACCATAACTTGAATAATTTCTTTGGAAAATATGTGAATTGTACAGAATGCAATGGCTATAGCAGAAAGGACTTTTTCTGGCCCTAATTTAGGAAGACTTTTTCCAAGGCCCTTTCACTTATTGGTAAAGTACCTGATCCAAATGACTGTCAAAAGGGCCACCTGAAATCTTGCCATGTGAACTACTCCATGTATAGAAAAATGCTGCCCTGATAGGAATTAAAACATTTAGCAGAAAATGTGCACTTTTTTTTTGTTTTAGAATG
The DNA here is from genome assembly GCA_013401035.1 of Horornis vulcanius. Classification (NCBI taxonomy): domain Eukaryota; kingdom Metazoa; phylum Chordata; class Aves; order Passeriformes; family Scotocercidae; genus Horornis; species Horornis vulcanius. The sequence goes on along the minus strand of VZUA01012912.1, from coordinate 20,408 downwards.
AAATTATCCAACATTCTTTTTATGATCAGTAAAAATAATTTGTGCTATCACATATCAGAATAGAAATGTTAAAATGAAAGGTAAAATATTGATGATTAAATTAAAACAAACACACCATTTTCGAATCTTTTGTTTAAAATATTGTGCAGATTTGGCTCTTGTTCCTCTGTTCAAACTATGTTAGTTCAAAATTTTTCATTTTACACCATGAATCTTCCATACTCTGCATCCAGTGTAGCAATACATACACAATATCAGTAACACAGATGCACATCAATAGCTTTCGCATTCATACCTAGTGTGGGGTCATCTTCCCAGCAGTCACAGAAGCTGCTTCCAGCACTCCCAGGAGACAGAAGATTTAATGCTGCCATGTTGGTTTTATGGGCCTGGACAAAAAATCCTATTGGCTAAGTTTTTTTTATAGGTCTAGGTATATGGCAAGGGAAAACAGCAGTTTCCATAGCAGAGGCAATCTATTGTTAATTTTTAAGGTGGCCACCCATCACAGATGCTGCAGAACCTGTGCTCTCCCAGGTGAGCCATCACCTGAGGGGAAAGGCACTGCTCCCTGCATCTCACTGCATTGCATTCCCACAGAAGCCTCCCTATGGCACAGAGCAGGTACTGACTCATGCACTTCACCCACGTTCACATCCTCACACAGCACGAGATCATTGGCCAAGCAAAAAAGCTTTCTGCGTGAGAACTTCTGAGTGTGGTCTCACAGCAGGTTAGTGCTACTCTGCATAGGCGACTCTTTAACTTACCCAATGCAGGCCACAACACTAAGAAGGACTTTTGGGCCACTGAACCACTTGCTTAGGCCTGATTTTGAGCAGCACATTATAAAGGATGTCTCTTGCTATTAGGAGGCAAGTGTGGGGAATACAACTACTAACAATAGCTTTGCGAATTATTAAAGACTCGTCTTTATCCCAGCTGAAGAAACAAACGACTCCCAGACCAAAGGGCACACAGTTCCTCTCCTAGAAGCAGTGGGTTTCTCTCACAGGGAGAATATTTTTATTAGTTTTTCAAAGGGCCTGGTATAATACTGCTGCACTTACCTCTAATGTGCTGTAAAGAGACTTGAACTGCTGCCAGCAGGAGGGCTGTGAAGGGATTTTTGAGGCACTGTGACAGGCCTTCAATTGACTTTACTAGCAGCTTTTACACATCTCTTTGGAGCTCCATTAAAACAGTTTATTTAGTGTTATTTCAATTGCTTTCATTAAAGATCTGTTTTGTGCTGTTCCAGTTGGAGTGTTCTTTCAGTCTTGTACTTCTCTGAGGTTTCTGACTGGGATGCAAAAAGCTACCACAGTTATCCTGCAGATAGTAGACTGCCTAATTTTTACATAAGTCTCTTATCTTCACATACTTTGAAGTACTTGTTCTTTGCATGTAAATCATTCCTACCCACAAATTAAATCTGAATTGCTGCAGCAATGCTGGAAAGGCAGTTATGAATAAAGGATATATTTTATTAAACTTCAGTATGCATGGGGTATGGATCTGCTTTGCTTACTTCAAAGAGAAATACCCTTACTTCAAGTGAGCTCTGGTAAACTTAAGCCAAAACTGCAGGACAGCTAAGAAGATCATTCAGTGGAAAAAGAGGGAGCAATGGGCTGTTCTGAGCCTTCCCTATCTTTATTTTAACATGGCATGTCACTCTGCTTGTGCTAGGGCTGATGTTCAGCCACCTTTATCTAGTACAGGGCAGAGCTTCAGCTCCTGGAGGAGTCAGGTCTGAAGTTACTCTCTCTGTCTGTTTCTTCCATTTGGGTTCTGCAAAGTTAGCATTTCTTCTAGTCATTTCTTCTCACCTTTCCCAGCCTCCCCTTTCTTCCTTTTTAAGTGAAACTAAACATTTATATGAAGGATGGACCCTAAAACATCTGAAAAGCATCTAGCTCAGTGCTAGACTTCCTCTAAAAAGCTACAGAATTTCCTTGGATGTTTCCTACAGTGCAGTGCCCATTTTCATAATTCATAAAAAATTCACATTTAGGCTTTTATGTTCTCTGAGCACACACTTCAGGGTTTGTTGGTTTTTTTTTTTCTAAAAATTAAATTTACTCAAGACTCATGAACCTAAAGAATCAGGACACCTTTTTTGCCCCAAATTTTTTGTGTGTATATTTGTATAGAACAAGGAACTTCATTGTCAGGAGTAGTTTATAAACTAACCTTTTCCCAATAAAAAGTAGCATAAACATCATTGGTAAACACCGTTGAATTGCTGCATTCCTTTTATAACCTTTTTGAAGACCCACTTTCCTTAGGAAGATCCTCTCAATGAATTCTGGACTTGTTTCCAAAGACAGCTGGCACCTCCCTGCCAAAAGCACAGTCACTCAACTTCAGGCTGTTTGTGTTCTTTACCATTTGCTCTCTCATGGGTGCATTTGGGGGAAGAACTCCAGCTTGACTGAGCATCCAAACAGCCAAAATATTTGAAAAGCTAAGCAATAACTCTTGTCATTTAAACAATTCCAAATCTGCATTTGTACTCTGCAGCTCAACTGCGAAACACTCAAGTGATGCAACTAGAAAGGAATATTAAGCCTTTGTTCCTCCCTCCCAGCTCCCTTGTGGAACATTTAAGGGAAACTCAGATGGTTTTCCAGCTAAAGAGAAAATGAGGCATTACTTACACTACGGGGGCCCAATCTATTACCCTTAGGACATGAGGATAACGCCCACTGACATCACTGGAGATTACTCATCTGTAGGGTGGGAGAACAGGAGACAAAGATATTTAGTGCAGACTGTACGTCTAGATCCCAGAGCTCCTCCTAATTTGTCTTGAAATTTCCAGCCGTCAAGCTACTTTGCCAAACCACCCAGTTTCTTGGCCTCTCAGCTCACCTGCTCTGCTTTTTACCCTCAGAGTTTCGTTTTTCCCCATTTCATTAGCTACAGTTTTTAATGTGAGTTTTGCAGACTCTATAACTACCCAAAGAATCATCAAAGAAAAAGATGAACACTCAAAATATTGTGTTCTAGAACGTTCCAAAAATAATAACCACAAAGATCTGCTAACAAAACATTTTTTAAAGCAATAGTGAAACATGACCTGTTGCTTTTTAAGCAGTTAAGCAGCCATTCCTGAAAATATATTTCTGTTTGGTATCAGAAAGATTACTATTCTGGATATGTAACAGCAAAAGTAACTTTTTAAAATGAGACTACAGAAATGGAGAAGTGCCAAGGCCTAGAAATGCTGGAAATAATATAAGGAAAGCAGATGATGAATGGTTGGCTGGAGATCCACTTTCAAGGAAGTAGCATAAGGTGAACAAGGCATCTAAGTGACAGATGAAAAATATACTCCCTTCTAAACATTTTTACCTGTGAAAGAAGCTTTGAAATGCTGACAGTTTTTTCTGTCTAATAACATCTCTTAATTATTTGTTTTCTATTTTAATCTTTTTCCTGAAAAAGAGTCTTAAAATTTGAGTTTATACTAAAAAATATCAGGATAGGAAAAACAGCAATACAGGATTTAAATAATAAATTTAAAACAGGATTCAAATATATAAATTTAGCAGTGAGCATGCCAAGTATTCAACTCCTAGGTGTCAGTCCCTTGGGTTTTTTTTTTTACTTCTTATCTCACTGGCTTTCACCCACATTCTTCTCTTAGTTCTCTTCTTTCAAGCATTTCTGCCACTTTCCCCCTCCCACAAACATTTACAACACCTCCTGCTTCCACTCTCCTGATTCACTTGTCCTAGCTGTTGACCTTTCTTTCTCCCTCACTTTGTCTCCCTCTGGTGTCTGTATTTTTGGCATGGAGAGCAGAGCTGGGACTGTCTCCTCACGCCCTCACTCACCGAAGTCTTGCTCTACAGGCAGCAGGTGCTGGGCACGTGTTTTCACTGCTTTCCCCCAATGAAAAATCCTTCCCTGAATGATGTGACAGGGAGAATTTTTTGAGACAGTCGATGGCAGGAAGCTCTCATTCATGGCTGCAGACAAGGCAAATGGATCAGTCCATCTGGAAGCCAGCCAGGAATGTATGATCCATCACACGCACAGTAACTCATGCAGACATTGACTAGATCACCAGCAGCCTGACTCTTGATCTGAAAGGTTCCTTAGGTAAGGTGATAGATTATCTCCAACACTTTCCCATTCTGGAGGGTGGGGGTCCATGGAGGGAAATCAATCATGCCCGAATAAGAAGCAGAAAAAAGCACAGACACAGAATTTGTAATGAATGCTAGGAACTAAAACATGCACATTCATCCCTTCCAGAAAAAAAAACAAAGAAGTAAAACATTAGCACCTCAGGCCTGCAGATAACAAAATCTTACTTTCATTACCAGCAGATTTTTAATAGTAGCAAAGGAAGGGGGAACAGGATCCAAACAGTGCCATTCCTAACTAAAGCAGTGTTACAGAGTAGAGGGCCAATGTTCAACAACTGGAGAGCTAATATTCACAACAGCAGTGAGCACTCACTGCTTATTACAAAAATACCCACAACCAAAACAAAGCACAAACAACAACCACAAAAGAGTATTTGATTCAGTCCTTTCTCCAATGAAAATCTTTCTGCAATACTAGCCTTCTATTCTTCAACCAGAGACAGGGGAAAAAAAAATAGAAAGAAGGAGAAGAGATGAGACGTGGGGAGAAACAGGGGAGTTTATTCATAAAGAGAGATTAGTGAATCAGTGATCCCAGGACTTCACAAGGTTGCTAAAGTCACGGTACCAGGATGTCTTTGGCAGAATCACAGGAACAGAGCGTCAGACAGCCTGAATGCCACCATTGTCCTTCTGTCCTAATGGTTGGCTCTGGGACCAAGGTAGAATTTCTTCCACCTGAATCTGGGCCAGAACATATTTCAGCATTCCTCGTTGACTGAGCTACATGCTGACACCCAGTCTTGTGGTAATGATGATGAGTGCTAGCTACTGAAGGAGGAACAAATCCAGTCTGCTCTTTGCTCTAACAGCACTTTTTTGTCTGCTTAGCAGTAACCCAGCACCCCTTGAAGAGCACAGAATGTAAGGGAATACTCCAGGCAGGAGAGATCAGCAGCTTGTTAATGTTGGTGTGGGAAATGAGTCCATTTGAGCTCATGGCAACCTGTCAGTATTGCCATTAATTTCAGCCAGGAGAGGAATTGTCTGCAGATCAAAGAACTGGCTGATGGCAACCATTGGTGTGCTGCCTCCAGTGTAACCACTCTTCTCCCCATAGAACTGCAGAGATGGAACAGGTTCCCTGACACAACACAGGCAAAACACTCCCTAGAGCATCTGTGACAACACAGTCTTACACCGATTCTTCCTGAGAAGAATCTTTGTAGTCAGTCTGTTTCACCACTTTGCTACCCTTATAAATACAGTTTTTCTAATATAGGAGCTAATCTCTGTCGCAAACTCACTGGGTTTTCTCCCCTATGATCACAAACCTCCAGAACAAGTAATTGCTGATTGCTGACCTCCTTATGACAGATTGCCATACTGGAGGCCATAAGTGTAGACCATCTTCTCTTTTTTGCATGGGGAAAAAGTTCCTCATGTTTTCCACCTAGATCACTTCTAAACCTCTTGTCATTCCTTCTGTTGCATTCTGGACCTCCTCTGATTTACCTAAAACTTTTCATACTGCTGGAAAAAGGTTTAGCACAGTACTGCAACCAGGACCTCACTGGAAAAGGGTCATACCATCCTTGTAAAGAGTTTGCTCTCCCCTGGTTTTTTGGTGGGTTTTTGTTTGTTTGTTTGTTTGTTTGTTTTAATAAAGAAAATCATCACACGAACTTCATTGCACTGGCCAAATTCTTAACTAAAATTACTCTGGAGTACCAGGCCCAAGATAAACCAATGAAGTATTTCACCTCAGATGTCAATGATGGGACAGCAGAAGGAAGAGACTGTTTTGTTTAGATACTCAGCAAAAGAACTCCTATCTTCCAGATGGCTGAGAAGAAAAGATTAGCAACCATGATGATCCGATAACACAGAGCTTCTGGAACAGGAATGGCAGGGGGATGGCAGAGAGCCCAAGGAAGAGACAAATTGAGCAAGAAATGCATGGTGAACTGAGAGGGGGAAACAACGAATGAAATAGACCCCTTGTACTGATGTGAGTGTGGCCGAGGAAACGTGTGAACTACTTCCACTCCACATAAGGGCATTAGCACATATCCTGGTTTCAGCTGGGATACTTCCCAATATCTTGTATTTCCCAGAAATTTACTTCCCAGTAGCTGGTATAGCACTATGTTTTGGACTGAGGATGAGAATAACACTCATGGCACTCTGCTTGCTGTTTTGGTTGGTGCTGAGCCAAGGGCTCTTCAGCTTCTCACCCCATCCCACCAGCAAAGAGGCTGGGGGTGCACAAGAAGAGGGGAGGGGACTCAGCTAGGACAGCTGATCCCAACTGACCCAAGGCACATTCCATGCCCCTATGACATCATGCTCAGCCTATAGAGCTGGGGGAAGAAGGGAGGAAGGAGGAGATGTTCAGAGAAATGGCATTTGTCTTCCAAACTCAGGGAGCACTGCTTTCCTGTGGATGGCCAAACACCTGCCTTCCCAAGGGAAATGGTGAAGGAATTCCTCGCTTTGCTTTACCTGTATTGTTCACACACAAGTTTTTTGTCACTTTTACCCTTCCAATACTCTCCACCATCCCACCTGGAGGAGACTGAGCTAGTGGCTGCATGGGGCTTAGCTGCTGTCTGATGTTAAACCATAACAGCATATCCTGTCATAAAGGTGTAACAAAGTTCTGAAGGAAGATTTCAGCTTCTCATTGACAATAAGAGACTTCACTTGCCAAGGTTAAAATTTGGGAGGTTATATCTAACTTCAATTTTGTAGAGAATGGAACATATATAGATAAATTACTAGCGCAAATCAAATAATACTCATTTATAAACCACAAATGTGAGTCTGGAAACCACAGGCATGAATTGCACCTGTAATTTACAAGCTAGAAAAAAAAGCCAGCATAACCACTCTACACAGCAGCATTGTCTTAGTCACTATAAATTTATATTTAACTTTGAAAAACTTGTCAAAAGGCTAAGAGTCTGGCAAGCCAGCAGTGAAGAGTTGTGTCTAAAATTACCTGCCCAAAAAAGGAGGGATGGGAACTGTAAAGTAAGCAAATAAGACATGAAGGGGATTAGAAGAATTTAAGAAGAAAAAAAAAAAAAAAAAAAGAAACAGAGTATTAAAAAAAAAACAAAAAGAGAGATGGGATTAGTCTTTTACCAACCACTAACCAAAGTCCATCTATCTTCCGCAGATAAATAGATCCAATCTGTTTCTACTATTTTACAGAAAGCATTCTTTCCTATTTTTTCCTTCCTCTGTCAATTTTGCTCTCCTTACTCTGTTTATATCTTTCAACTTGTTCTTTCCCCATCTTAATGTGTTTGGAATGACTTCAGAAATCAAATAGCATGGAAATAAAACTCCAATCAGAGATCTGCTTTGTGACACCTCCAGAATTCAGATTTTGGCAGTGATGAAAATGAATTCTGATAGTAATTCAGCAAGGCTCAGACAGAAATAAACAGACTTACAGAAATAACTGCTTTCACGGGAAGTGTCTACCATCTTCAGAATTTCTTGACTACTGTCAAAAGCTTAATCCAAACATTTTTGGCTGCAAATAAGAATGAAGAATAAAGTGTCAATGGTTGACTTTTTGGGGGAAGGTGTGTGAGTGGCAGCCTGTCAAATAAAGAGATTATGTTTTCCAAGAAAAAAAGTTGCAGCCGAAAGAAAAAAAAAAAGATACAAGCATAAAAGGCAAACAGTAGCCAAAAAAGACTTCCAAAGATTAATTTGTTTCTAAATGCAGATAACTACAGATTTCTCATCAGTTCTTGCCTCAGGTCGTTCTCAATCTCCTTTGAAATTCTATAACTACAGTACATATTTTTAAACAGTGAGAATATGTAATGATTTGAACAGTTTATCACAAGGTGTCAGATTTTCCAGCAGTAAATACATTTAAAATCAGGACCAGATTGTTTAGGCATAAATATTGTTACTCCCTTCTCACCCAAGGAGTTCACAGAAATTCAGGGTCGAAATGTCATTTTATTCTAAAAAAGAAGTTGATATAGAGGATGCACATCTCTTACATGGTCTTGTTATTTACAATGAGTGTACTAGAAAATCTATTTCCCCGAACGCAGTAGGAGATAGTTTATTTTCTCACTGTGCTCAGCTTCCATCTAGCTGACAATGAACTCAACCTCCTCTTTTTGTAAGTTGCCTTTCATCCCTCAGGATTTTCACTTAATGCTTGCTTTGCTTGACTTCTTGCATCTCTTCTGTCCACTGGTCTGCAGTTATAATTGCTTTTTTTCATGGCGAGACAAAAAGTATAATCACAGAATCACAGAATCTGCTGAGTTGGAAGTGACCCATCAGGATCATTGAGTCCAATTCCTGGCCCTGCACAGGACACTCCAATAATCACACCATGTGCCTGAGAGCAGTGTGCAAACACTTCCTAAACTCTGTCAGACTTGGTGCTGTAACCACTCCTCTGGGGACCCTGTTCCAGTGCCCAAAGACCCTCTGTGTGAAGAACCTTTTTCTAATATCCAACCTAAACCTCCCCAAACAGAGCTTCAGGCCATTCCCTTGGGTACTGTCACCACAGAGAAGACATCAGTGCCTGCCCCTCCTCTTTCCCTCATGAGGAATTTGTAACTGTGGTGAGGTCTCACCTCAGTTTCCTCCAGGCTGAACAGACCTCAGCTGCTCCTCACATGGCTTCCTCTCCAGAGTCTTCATCATCCTCCTGGCCCTTCTTTGGATGCTCGCCAATAGCTGAATGTCTTTTTTATATCATGTTACCCAAACCTGCCCCCAGCACTGGAGGTGAGGCTGCCCCAGCTCAGAGCAGAGCAGGACAATCCCCTTGCCCAGCTGGTGATGCTGTGCCTGATGCCCCCCAGGACAGGGTTGGCCCTCCTGGCTGCCAGGGCACTGCTGGCTCACGTTCAGCTTGCCATTGACCAGGACCCCCATATCCCCTTCCATGGCACTTCACTCCAGCACCTCATTGCCCAGTCCATTCACACATAAACATTTTTGCAAGCAATGATATATGCTTAAGGTTTCTATCAAAGCTATTAAAATTTCAACAGTTTTGTTCAGTGAGGAAGATCCACCATTCATTACAATTTTGAGTATCACGAAAGGACATCAGTTCACTTACTGGCTACAAAAACGCCTAAGCTGACCTTAAGCCTTTTAAAAATAATATTTCTGCATCCCACCACAAATTACTGAGACTAATGTAGGAATTATTAAGTCACATTCCAGAAACATAACAGTCCCCTAGACTTTACAGCTATGAATGTGCATCAACAATACATGAAGGGTCAATAATAGATGAAAGATACTTTCAGGACATATACTAACTATGTTTTAAAATCCCATTTCTGTCTCTAATTTTCAAGAAAGAAGAGTTGTTACTGTGACTTCCCTGTCAGACAAGTAAAAATAAAAGAGGAAAAAGTAACATTTATGAGGGTGTGTATTTTTGATGGCTGACATAAATTTAAGTTGGAGCGAGCTGCTCCACTGTGCAGAAATGAAACTGGTCTCTTTCAGACTTTGAGAGATTACAGACTGCCACAAATTAGTTAGACTAAAGTGAACTAGAAACCCCAGGGTGGTTCAAAGTTCCAACAGAGCTTAAATACTCTCAGAGTGGGGAAACGGATTTAAAAACAGACATATTGGATTTGACAACACAAACACACACAAAATGTTTTTTGAAGGTAAGGTAATTTTTGACAGCTTGTACGAGGACTTTTAAAACTCTTTCAGTTTCCTCAAAGACTGACTAAGAAGTTGAATAATGGAAAGCCAAGGAGCCTTGCACTTCATATACTATCATAGATTTCATTTTTTTATACAAGAGTTCTCTCTAGAAGGAAAATAGGAAAAAAATGAGGGAAAGAATTGGGGTATATGTCAGGCCAAAGAACCATTTCCCAAAGGAAGAGCTCCAAAAGGAGCTGGGGAAGATACTTAGACCATAGAAAGCAAAGTTTTTGGTGTAGGTAGTTTATCCCACTTCAACAGAAATGGCTGTGAAAAGCTGCTACCATAAGATATCCTTTCCATTGCTGCTGTCTCTCCTAGAAGCAGATTGGTCAAACTGGTTGGCAGTTGCCCCTATTCTGAAGGGGATCAACACATTGCAAAAACCAGAAGTACACATCGTGAATGAAAAGATAAAGATAGCACAACTGACTTGAAGGGACAGTGGCTAAAACTGCAGTCAAGTTTGGTTAGACTATCCTCACTGAAAGCCAAAAGACAGATCTTAAAGTTCAACTTACTTTCAAAATGTAGATATCTGTGTCAAGAACTGCCGGGAAGTTTTATACTAAGCATGGGAGAAGGCAGGAAAAGGAAAAACAAAACTACAGTTATTTAAAAGTGGAGAAGTAAAACAGATATCCTCTGGTGGTGAAGTTTCCCACTCATTAAAAAAGTCTGTTTCCAAACCAGCCAGATAAACAAATGGGGAGAGATACAAACTGTGGCAGCAGAAAAGGAGAAAAATCCTCAATGCATAAAAAATTTCTCAATCCTTTTAGCAGGCTTATTTACAATACAAAGTGGGCAACTGAAAAACCTTATCAGTTTCAGGTCAGCTTTCCTTTCCTCAAGACTCACAGAACCCTGATGACTGGAAGACAGACAAGGTCAGGGAAGGGTGTTTCTGTTTGAAGTGAGGGAAAAAAACAGATTACTAGCATCTTAGTTTTGATATTAGAACACAAATTCTCTGTTATTCCCACACCAAAACAGCAGCAGCCATTGTCACACCTGGAGGTCATGGGGGCAGTCATCCTCTAGGAACAGCAAACTATGGTTGGAAAGAGAAGGTGCTCAGAAGAAGCAGTCTCAGTTTTGCAGAGAATGCTACATCTCCCCTACCTGAGAGACCTTCCATTCCTGTTGGTGAGAGGTGCAGCCACAATCATATTGCCAGGAAATCAAAGGGACTGATAAGTTCTCAATTTTCACATCTTTTCTTGAAGTGGTTTGCATATTAAAAACCCTACACATTGCTTTGATTTCTTATTATACATTCCTTGGCTTAGCAAGGGGCTCTGCTGATGTCAAATCCCAGAAAATTGTTCAAGGAAACAGACCTAAGAAACCCTGGCTTGAACTATGAAAGCCTACCCAGAAGAGACACATTTAAATTCCCACAGTGATGCAGTTATTCTTTACTATTTCTGTTCCCTTTAAGTACCATTTTCATAACAAAACCACACCAGGGTATTATATAGTGGCTACAGAGAGATTTTTCAGACCATTTGAAAAAAAACCACAGTAAGGTAAATGTCACTGTATTATGTGCATATCGACCTGATTAAAACAAAACATAAGAAATCCATCTACTCCCAAAAATAAAGCATCCTAGGAGGACACTGCATAATATAATTAGCACCTGAGACAGAAAAAGGAAGTGTGCACAGATCTTCAGAGACAATTTCGTTCAAAGGCACCAAAATATCCTACAAATATGGGTTAAAAGGACATGTGAAGATCATTTATGGATTAAAAAACCTAAACCCAGTCAGATGTACTTCATATTGGCCTCAAAGGTGCACTGACAGACAGTAAGGCAATTCTTTACCCTTTCTATCACATATATCCAAAGTGTAATCTGACTCTCACAAAAGAATTCATGTTTGTGATATAGGAAAAAAAAAAATCTTTCTCCAGAGCACAGATGGGATGGGTTTCTTAAAGAGCTAGAATGATGTAAGAGAATGCTCTTAGCCCCTGCTGTCAGCCTTCCTACAGATGCCTCAGCTAGCCAAGTCTTTTATGCATCTGAACAACATTTTCTCTAGAATACATATTGTTTCTTTCATACATAGTGCTTTTTTTCCTGAAGTAGTCATCACTAAAGCACAAGTTCAGCGATATTGTAACTGTTTTCCATTACCTCTAAATTTAGGAATATATTATCCAAACAGGAAAGTTGGCTACAAAAAGTAGGCATGCTGAGACTGTGGTCTGTATTTAGTTTTGTTAAACTGCTAAAATGGAGCATTAAGTGTTATAGACTACATTTCAATATGCCTGTCTTAATTATAAGGATATATTATATCTTTTGACAGACTAGTGCCAAAAATCGTCATGAGACATGGAGCAGACTTTTGATCTGGGTTTTCAGAAGGAGACAAAACTATTCTGTGAAAATTTGCATCTCAGAAATAACTGAGAACCACTATATGAAGGAAGAATATCCAAGGGAACAGACTGAAGCTGTGGGAGATCATCACCTGAATAACCACATACCAATAAAGATGGGCAGACACCTTCTCCATATCACAGGGAAATCAGGATACAGGCTCAGTCACTTTGTCTGGGGAAGCATTGAAGTGGTGATGAGCAAAACATGTTCAGAGGGCTGAACTATACGGCATAGGCACAACCAGAGCAAGTAGATTTACTACCACCCACTAGTAGTCACCACCTCTCAGTAAAACTCCACAGGGCTGTATAATATTGCTGGGCAACTTAATGCCTAAGGGTTTTGACAGATTTTCCCTCAAAAATTTTGTCATGGCTAGGGAGTTGTTGAAAATATGATGGGAACACACCCTCAGCTGCTCCTGTCCACATCCAACATCTTATTTCAAATCCTCTCACAGGGTGCAGGGCCTTCTGTCAAAGCCTTTGTTGTCACTGCTACTTAACAAGGCTGTTTAGCTGAAATTCTGTTCTGTGCTCATGGTGATCATTAACAGAGCTGAGGATAGCCCTCACATATCCTGACCCCTGGCAGTACTGCCAGACTTTTCTTCTCACTACTTTATTGCTGTTCTGCTAAACACACATAGCTGCTGTTAAAATCCCAGCCAGCTGCTAACAACTGCTGGGTTTTTCCCAGTTCATTAGGGGGCTACAAATAGTTTTATATCATGAACCTAATTAAGCAGAAATAAAGAGTGCCAAATGGTGTAGGCCTCAAACAAAATACACATCTAGAAATTGCTGACCTGCTAAAAGACTTCAGGAAAGGTTATCAGTCTGTGCCTTTGTTCATCAGCTTCCTCTATGCACATATTTGAGTGTTATCATTGTGAATTGCTGTCTTGATGCTTCTCATTGCTGGCCAGGAACAGTAGTTTTTGGCATCACAGCCTGCTGTTAGAGTGAGCTAACCACAATTCATGCTCCTAGCCCATCAACCATGTCCTGCAGTGTGTCAGGCACAGCATCGTCAGCCGGGCAAGGGAGGGGATCGTCCTGCTCTGCTCTGCACTGGGTGGCCTCACCTCCAGTGCTGGGGGCAGGTTTGGGTGCCACAATATCAGAAAGACCTAACAATATTAGAGAGTGTCCAAAGGAAGGCAGCAAAGATGGTGAAGGGTCTGGAGGCAAAGCCATATGAGGAGCAGCTGAGGTCTCTTGGTCTCTTCAGCCTGGAGGAGACTGAGGGGAGAGCTCATGGCAGCCAGCAACTTCCTTGTGAGGGAAAGAGAAGGGGCAGGCACTGATTTCTGCTCTGTGGTGACAGTGACAGGACCCAAGGAAACAGCCTGAAGTTCTGTCTGGGGAGGTTTAGAATGATTATTAGGTAAAGGTTCTTCACAAAGAGACAGGCAGGGCACTGGAACAGGCTTCACAGGGGAGCGGTCACAGCACCAAGCCTGACAGAGTTTAGGAGGCATTTGGACACTGCTCTCAGGCACATGGTGTGACTCTGGGGGATGGTGCCATGCAGGGCCAGGAATTGGACTCAATGATCCTGATGGGTCCCTTCTCACACAGCTTATTCTGTGATTCTGTGACTTATGGCCTGCTGTGAAAGCCCATGTCCACATTGCACAATACTCCCAGTATTCCTGGTAGCTTGGGTGTCCCAAGGCAGCTTCTCTGATCACCCTGCTAAGGTGCAGATCAGCCTGCACCTGTATCAGCAGCTACAAAGCTCCCCTTCCAACAGCCATCAGAGATGTGAGAAATTATGTGCTTCCACAACAACACAGTGTACTACATGTCTAATATTTGGGAGAATGCCTTTCAGCAGGAAAGAAAACTGAATGCATATTTCACCCTCTCATCTATTTGTGTGGGAAACCAATACAGCTCACTTTTTTCACAAGCGATAAAGGACAACTGACATAATTCGTACCTGCTGAAACCAGACTAAACTCTCTAAAATTATAATTATTATTATTAGTAGTAGTAGTGGTAGTAGAAGTAATGCAGTATTAAATATTGAACAAAAATTCAGGAAAGAAACCGTTATTTTTTGTTAATGTCAGACTTCAAGTGCTTGATTACATCATGATGAAAAAGCAAACTATTAGATTTTTAAAGAATATCTTTTAAGAAATCAAACAGAATTAAGAGTTTTCAAATTGAGAAAAAAAAAATTCTTTTTTTTCCTGGTCCTTACAGTTGGTATGTAAAAAAAAAAAAAAAAAATTAAAAAATTATTAAATCTGTTCAAAGTGGATGAGCTAATCTTCTCCCATTCCTCCTTTCTGTTTCCAGTACACTGGCTGNAAAAAAAAAGGCTCTGTTAAAATTTTTAGATAATGTATTTAAAATCACATGAGAATAGAACTACTATATCACCAGTATTTCTAAGATAGGTGAGAGACTGCAGACTGAAAGATAAGAAGTAATATTTCATTAAAGTCAATGAGAGTCAAACAAAGAAACATCATTAAGAAGGAAATGCTAGGATTCTCCTGCTTCCCCAGAGTCTCAAGCACTTTTCTAATTTTGCTTGTCCTTTAACCCATTTTACACACATACAAGTATTGCTTCAGATCATTTGTTGAGTTGTATGCAAGATGAGATCCCAGAGTGATCCATAGACTGGATTTGGTTTTTTGAGGGTTGTAAATAAAGATCTGTCAAAAACTGACTCTCACAAACAGTGAGACTCTAACTGTGCCAAGCACATCACGGCAAAGTGAGCCTGAGACAGAGGAGGCTAAAGCAGAAAATGTGTGTCCCTCATGCAGCTGAATGTAAATTGCTTTCCTCCAGGAATACATTAAAAGATGCATTAATCAAAAAATTAGGAGTAAATACCAATCTTTCCAGTAAATCCACTCCCAATGTGATTAAACAAGAAAATAAACTGCGGCTCTAGTCAGAAGCCAAGACCAGGAAACAGTGTTTCCTGGACTTGCAACAACCTACAGTCCTGAATTTCAGAAAGTAGAAGGTTATGTAATGGGAAACAGAAAATTTCAGCTTTCTCTGGGGTAAGCAAAACATGGTTTTGACTAAGGTGAGTCCTAAGAGCCTCTAGTTCAAGGTCTCTTTGTTGTTGTAGAAGCAATCACGTTTGAAATTGATGAACCTGTCTATGAACTAGGCATAACTAAAAATGACAACACTCACATGAAAACCAGGGAACTCCAAGATGTTTTTCTGCTTTGCAGGAACACAACCTGTCCTGCCTAGCCCTCAGCTGTTGTTGCAGGTTTGGAGGAGCACAGTGTCCTTTGTGAAAGGCTATGGAGCACAAATCTTTACACACTCATCTCTTGCCTACAAATAGGCATGTCCTTGGGACTTTTTTTGGGTAGCACTGATTTACCAAAAGATTCTCTGTTCTTTCCAAATTAAACAATTCGTGTCCTCATCTAGCACTGCTCCAGTCCACTAAACAGATATACCAGTCGAATGCTAAGTAAACTAACCAAGTAAATAGAGATCCCTGGGGTTCTGAGAGGCTCCTCCTCACCTCACCTTCCTGCATCAGGACCAAGAAGCACTGACAGTAGAAGGGCCTTAAGACAGCAGATCTTCACTTTCTTTTTATGGCAGGGGCGAAAAGGGTCAATCCTAGCTTTTAATTTTTGTTCTCACCACAGGAGCCTGTGACAGGAGCCACAATGCCCTGGAGCCTCTCTTTGCTAGCAGAAGTTTTCAAACCAAAATACAAATACCTCTTTCATAGGTATACATTTGTTATACGTGGTACACAGAGGCCAGATAGGTAGGGTGCAAAGACCTTAGTGACACTCATTTGAAACACCACAAGTAATTCTTTTTGGCTTCATCCACTCACAAGCACTCTGGTTGTCACAGAAATGCAAGCTGATAAAATCTTCAAGCTGTAAAGCCTTATTTCCCTATGGGTGTATTGCACACAGGTCTAGAGTAGGGTTACAGCACTGGTGTATTGCTTGAACCAACTTAATTCTCTCCTGTGGATTTCCATCTTCCTCTTTTTTCACTAAGGCAAAATTAATGAGTCTTCAGCTTGCCAATCCACACTCATTTGGAATAAGGTTTATTTATCCTGGCTTTGCTTTTATAGTCGTCTTTTCATAGATCCATGGTACTCCCAAGGAGAGGAGGTTTACAGTGCATTTTAATGGAGATTTTAGAGGTTTTGCAGATTCAGAAAGGAGAATCATATCCACATACAAAAGGCAAGCTGAGAAGTGGGTGTTAGAGGGGACATCTCTGTTGTGTG
>VZUA01012897.1:2485-14465 GCA_013401035.1 Horornis vulcanius | reverse complement strand
ATACACACACACACACACACACATATCACAATACTCATTGCAGTTCTACTCATATTTACATTTTCCCACTTTGTGCACTTTTTTTTTATGAAAGAAAAATAATGCAAAGCTTTGTAAAACATGAAGTCACCGAGCCCTGCCCCAAATTAACAACGAAAACCACACCTTTTGATAGATGCAATAAATCTTATTGACTTTATTACACATTGTATTTTAGGATCACTTTACATTCCTAGACAAAAGAGATGATACAAATAAATATAAGCTGTAAAACTATGGACAGAACTATGGACAGGTTCTTTTTCTACAGATCACCTAAGAGAAGGCGGAGGTGGGTGTATCTCCAAGGAGCCGAGAGTTGTCATTGACAGCTGTGCCCATGGAAGGATCCTGGGTCACCTCTTCACAAAGAAAGGGGGCTGGAGAAGGCAGTAAGCACCTGGACCCCAGAGAGTCAACTCCCCACTGCACAGTGCAGCAGGCAGCACCAGTGTTCTCATTTCAGTTCCATCTCTGTAGCTAATTATGGCTTTTGCAGGTTCTCTTTTCCAGTCTGTGTTTGAACACAGCAGGAGCAGACCCCAAGAAATTCCATGGAACTGTTTAAAGACTGGTGCACACTGCCCAGCACAGACAGGAGAGAGGACAGGACCAGGTACACAGGTGCCTCACTGAAACTCCAGTGCTGCGTGTTCAGCGAGGGCAGACTCACACACCTCAAACTGACTGAACACTGCCTGCTCTGATCTGTATAAGGCACCGGCGCAGCCCCAGGTGCTCTGGCAGAGGTATGTGTTTTAGAAGATTCAAGCAGCATGCAAATATTTTTTAAAAGGCGCTAGACCTAAGTTAAGGATTTAAGAAAGTGCTTTAATTCCTATGCTTCAGTGTCTCGTGGCACTTGCTCCCATAGGCTGACTCCTGCTCCATGCCACTTTAAAAAAAAAAAAAATCCCATTATACAGATCAGAGCAAAGACAATTATGTTGAAAGTTAAACATTCCTATGAAGAAAAGGTGACGGTGAAAGGCTGTCCCAGGGCCTCTTCCAGGAGTCCAGCTGGATTTCCTGCCTTTGGTTAGCCAGCAGGAAGCCCAGATGGTTCAGATAACACCAAAGAAGGGCAAACTCGGCAGGAATGTTTCTTAAGAGCTTCAACCCAGAGCTCAGTATGTTTTGTACAGCTTAAGACAATGTATCTTAATATCAGTGCCACTGAGCATCTGGTGAGGGTTAAGTCCTTTGGAATGAGAATCCAAAAGCTTCTGTAACAGGCCGAGATTGCCCATGAATACACTGACCAGATCTCCACCCTGCAGCCCCAATTTACATACAATGCCTAAATATGCAGACTTATTCTTTTCCACTCTATTGAGTTTCTTTCACCTTGCTAATGAATTTCTACAGAGTTAAAAGCAGAGCCTTTCTGACACTGGCTCATCAACATGAAAACAGGTTTGCACTGCAGAGCTCCATGGTACCAGCCCTGCCACAAGGGCAGTTTCCAGCATACGAGTTCAATATAGAATTCCCTATGGAATAGTAGCAACTGAGGAAAAGTGTGCACATGTGCAGACACAGATGTGTCTGTGTATGCATTATTCACATAAAACATGTGTACATAGGTACGTACATACACGTGGTTATATATTGTGCTGCTATTTCAAGGTTTTAAACCTCCCCCCCCCCATTTAATTTCAATTCTCTGAGCACTTAAACCATACAATCATCTTTTAAAATGTCCTAGTATAGAAGATTATGTGCTGGAGAGAAAGAAGGAGGAGAGGGAAGAGAAGGTGATGTTATACTATGCAACAAAAGCCAGTTAAAAGGCTCTCAGTATAAACAGTGCTTTGTAAAAACTAAGATTATGCTGGGTTTCCATGTTCAGGTTGAAAGAAATTGGTCATGTGCCTGCTCTCTCAATTATACGCAAATCCCTCCTTCCTCCACCAAAACTATATATATATATGTGTGCATATATGTGTATACATATATTAACCTTGTAGCCTGGGAAAGCAGTCCATGGAATGCAGCAGCCAAGTTGGTGTTTAAAGGGCCCACCTGGCTCACCTGGGCACCGTGCCTGCAGGATGCACAGGTGAGCTGTACTGAGCACTCAGTTCCTCCTGCTCAGGGGGTCGGTAGAAAGGAGTTCCCCAGCCTGGATGAAGTCACTCCGTGGACACTTAACAAGCACAAGGCAGAGTCCACACATCAGAGCATGTCTACAACCAGGCAAGCCCTCACACACTCACACATGTCAGTCTGGAGGGAGTCATCAGTGAGGGAAACAGGTAAAAATGTTCACAGGATGACAGCCAAGAGCAACCAGAAAAAGTAACATCCCAAGTCTCAATATACAGTGAACTAAAACTTACAAATGAGCTGTGGGACACCAGACAGGGACACCTTACTCTGTCCTTAGCGTGGAGTTCCACCTCCCTCTACCCTGCTACACGAGCCTGCTTTAGTCATAGGGCAGCTTTGCAGTGAGACTGTCAAAAGCAGGAGTTCTTCCTCCCTTGTTTTCAAAGTAAAACCCCTGGAATTAACACCAGTTTCCATCACCAGCCTCAGTTAGGTTGGGTTCACTTCCAGCAGGCTCTATGTGGGCTGGGAGATGCAGAGAGAAAGCTGCTTCACATGGAACAGGTGAGGCACAAGAGGCACTGAATGCTGAACCTCCTTAGACACCAAGGGCAGGGACCAAACTCCCAGGAGTGCACCCAAAGGCAGCTCCAAGATCCAGTGCTCTGCCCAGCTGAGAGTCTGAGCCTGGCAGGGAGAGCTCTGAGCCAGTGCTACGTTTCCCATCAACAGTGGGAGGCATGAGAAAATGGCCATATGCCATTAAAGATGTCATATGGACACTGGTCTTAAATGCCAGGGGTAAAGATGGAAGCATGAGAGAGGAGGAAAGCTGTGGAGCTGACACTGGCATGCAGAGGTGTTCTTTGACAAGGTGGTTCCTGCTGGTAGGGGTGAGGTCTGTAGGTCACCTGAGAGGTGCTCTCACTTATGCCTGTAAACAAAGAAAGGACTTAAGATTCTACTGCTTCGTTTCTAGAGACCACAGAGTTGTTTTCAAGACTCTTTTCTGTCCTACAGCCCTATGGGGAGGCACAGCTGTGTGATGGTGAGGGCACACTGGCCACTGCCATCCTGCCTGCTCAGCCCAGTGCCTGGGCCCCAGGAGGTGATGCCAGTCTCTCAAGCAGGAAGAGGAAGAACCATGCACCTTGTCGAGTTTGAACAGATCCTCTGCTTTTTAGCCTCTTTTGGTTCTCACTGTAGAGCTGCAGAGTGGTGGTTCTGTTGAGATGACTTTCAACTCTGTCTTCTTAGTGCCCAACAGCCAAAAAAGCCCCGTGCAACAGAAGGGCTGGTGCAGGAGGAGGACGGTGATGCTGTGAGGTGATCCCCATGCTTCCCATTGCTCCTAACACACTGTAACGTACCTCATGCATTTTTGATTTCCTAACTAAAATCCATTTCCCACAGAGGCCAAATGCTGAATTGCAAGCAGGGATCTTCCCATGGCTCAGTGCCCCTGGATTGGCCCGAGTCAGTTAAACAGCAACAAGGCCATCTCCAGGGAAAGGGGCTGGAGGCTGGCCAGGAGCTCTCTCTGCAGGTTTGTCCTTGTCTCTGCTCCCAGAAGGTAAAGGCTGTTCCCTCCCTGGAGAGGTGTTGCTGGTTTTATTTTGGAACCAGCCCTCGTGACTGTGGGTAGAGCTGAGAACTGGGAGTGCCTGATCCTGATGCAGATCCCACCGATTTCCTTCCAGTTTTCGGTCTGAAGAAGCAAAAATTAAAACATAAACAAGAAAAGCTCTAACAGTGTCAAATGACTTGTTACTTTCCAAAATTATTCTGCAGAAAGCTGATTTTTTTTTTGCCGGAGTTATTATCTAATAAACAGTTTTAGCTTTTTATTCTGTCCTATGTCCTACACCCTGAAAGAAGGTTGTGGCGAGGTGGGGGTTGGCATCTTCTCCCAAGTAGCAAGTGACAGGCCAAGGTGAAACAGCCTCAAGTTCTACAAGAGGAGGTTGAGGCTGGATATTAGGAAAAATTTCATCACTGCAAGAGTGGTTGAGCCCTGGCACAGGCTGCTCAGGGCAGGGGTGGAATCTCCATCTGCTGAAGTGTTGAAAAAATGAGTAGATGTGGCACTTCAGGATAAGATTTAGTAGCATGATGGGATTCAGTTGGAGGCTGGACTCAAATCTTAAAGGTCTTCTCCAATCTTAATGATTCTATGTCCCTTTCTGTCTCTGCTTTACTGTGAAGCTCAGCTTCACTTCATTTATGAGAAGTGCTGACCAACAGCAACTGCACTTGTACCTCTCCTGTGGGCCAGTCAGCTTAGGGAAAGTCCAACTCACCTGGGTTTTGATTTTTTATTTGAAGTGCTCTCAAAGGTTGAGGCATCCACTTGAATCTCATCTTCTTCCTGCAGAGCTGCTTCCAGAGCTGCCTGAACCTTGGGAGCGATGGCTGGACCTTCATAGTTCCTCGTCGTCCGGCTGGGCCCATCCATTTCCAGTAACACGATGTTCTCTGCCTGAGACAGGAAAAGCAGAATCAAAGTCTCCATGTTTTCATACAAACTGTTACTCTGACCTCCAGAAACTTGATCTGAAGTACTTTATAAATGTATGCAGGACACTACAAATTTACATCTCAAGGAAGAACATGCAATCCCCTCTGGAATTCACACTCCCCTGGTCAGGAGGGTGAAGAGACAAAGGTTCAACCACATCTGGGCTTACCCTGTACCGAGCCTCTGCATAATTCATCATGGATGTCCTGGCGTGTTGGCTCAGGGGCCTTTTGTACCCCACAGCAGATACAGGTCTTTTCATCATCTGCTGGTTACTGGAGATAAACAGAGACTCAGGCTGTTATACCCTAAAACCAAAGCTCCTCTTGGAGTTTATGAGCTAAAACATCTGCAAATTCCATGCAGAAATCTGTTTCAACACAGCAGAAACCACCCAGGCTGCATTTGTAGGAGCAGGAAAGAAATATGATAGGAATGCACTGCTATTTTAAGGGTGAAAGCACTATTACATATATTTTACATGTAATTATTGGGTTTGCCTATTACAAAAATCATAATCTCTCAAGAATTCTCCTAAATGTATATTCCAATTTTACAGCTCTATTAAGAGGAATAAATTGTATCTTTTCTTTTCTTTTCTTTTCTTTTCTTTTCTTTTCTTTTCTTTTCTTTTCTATCAATAAGCTCTGAACTCTAGAGGGCCAGTTTAAATCCCCAACTCAATCCCTCTTTTGTTCTTGACAGCTAGAGGGTTTCCTGTGACCTGTAATTCCATCCCAAGAGCAGAAGTACACTCACTCCAGACGGGTTATGGGATGTAGTTTCCAGTTGTCTTCCTCTTCATCAAAGAATGATCTGTTCATGATCTTATTCTTTTCTTCCAAGGGAATAAAGTTTTCAATAATCAGGTGCCTACATGCAACCACAAAAATGAGAAATATACAAGAAACACAATTAGCAATGACTTTCCTCACTGCTCCTGTCCCACTGATGTAATACAACCCTAGAAAAGGAGGAATGGTTTATTTTTCTCATGGTTAAATCTTGTTCCACGAGTATGTGCAAGGCAGTGCCTCTACTCCCTGCCCTGAGAAATCCTCTCTGCTACAGTTAATAGCAGGCAGTGGTGTGATGGGACTTACTTTAGCTTTAGTTCCCTGGTGAGTTCATTCTGGGTCTGTTCCATATCCTGGCGCCCCTTGATGTGCTCTTCTTGGAGATCATGGATCTCTGCCTTCACAGCTTGCAGCTTGGAAAATAACTGGAGCACACAACAAGAGCCAAAATCCATCACTTGCCAAAGCTCCTCACACTTTCACATACAAATTGATTTTATCCCCAGCCTGGTAGACAGGGAATCATTTTGTTTTTACCTTTTTGAGTTTTTTGGTCTTTATGTCCACCTCTTGCTGAAGAGAACTGTATGTCTCCTTCAGCTCTAGTGTTTCCTCATCCTGACTGTCCATCTGCTGCTGGATTTCTCGCTCCCGACGTTTCTGAAGAAGGTGACAATATGGCATTAAAGACCACAACTACTTTGTCACCTCCAGCTGACACACATGATACCAATGCTCAGGATGGCTTTCCTTCCCTGCCTTCCACTTCTTCCTATCTCTAGCCATAGAAATACCAGAAGCATTAACTCTTATTTGTCCTTATTTTGCTATTAAGATCAGACAATGTGAACAAGGCTCAAGCTTCAACTAAAGGAATCAAATCTCATTTTTAGATTATTTTTTACTTTCCTTTTTGTCAGTTTGTACTCGTTATTGTATTTAAGAATCATCAACATAATTTGCATAACAGAAAATAAACTTTTAGCACAGAGTAAAGACTCCTCCCTTCAGCTAAAGGCAGAACCAGTACTCATAGAGGTCTTACAAATATTTCTTCACTTACAAACAGCTCAAGTCAAGATAGGAGGTAAATCTTTACCGTGAAGAGCTAGAAGTAAACTATTATAAACCTCTTTACATATTTCAAATAATGACAAATATGACACAAGCCCTTCCCCCTTCTTTTAAATAAATGATTGCCATTAAACTAATTTTAGAGCTAAACCTGGGAAAACTTTCTGGTAATTTCCCTGACGCAATGTTTTACAAAAATTCCCCGGCAAAGCTTTTTATACAAAATAACAAATCTCCTTCCTTGTACCTGTTCTGCAATTTCCTGTCGTTTCTGTTCCAGGATTTTCTGCTGTTCATTTGTGTGATCCACAATATTTTTCCCTCCCACCAGCAGCTTGCTTTCCATTGCCTGAAAGGAAAAAGCAGGGTCAGAAGTTTCTCTCAGTAACTACAGAGGGTAACTTTCTCTCCTCTGGATACAATTTCTTCAGGGCAGCTCCCCTATTTAACCTTCTTTTTCAAGGCAGCTGCTATAGGAATTATTGTTTCTTAAAATTCCTATAAAACTGCGGGATTAATGCAACAGTGACTTGTTTAGAATAAAGCACCACTGCAATGTGTGGCAAAGCTGGAGAATCAAAATGTGTGCTTCCCTGTAAATAACTTGTTAATGATCTGTGACAGAAGGAAAACATTTTTAGTGCCACAGATGTGAAAAGATGCATTGTATTTTATTGTGCCAGTTGCTTAAGATCAGCACATAAGAACAAGTAAACAACTCATGAATATTGAAACATGCATTTAGTGGTGGAAATTTCAACTTCTGGCTAGAAATAGTTTAAAAGCTTCCAACCTAAACACAAATCACTATCCTGGAAACGTTCTCTGAAATATCCTTCCAAACTGGGAAACCCTTTATTTTCCCCACAGCCTATGGAAATTGTTTTCAAAGAGGAAGAATTCTACCTTGATTTTAGCACTCAGCATCTCTGTTGCTTCTTTCTCTCGCTTCAGGTCCTCCATTTTCTTCTCCTTCTCTTTCAGCAGCCTCATCTTTTCTTCTGCTACCAAGCTGTGATCCTCAACTATAGCTTTCTTCTCGATCTCTAGCTTTTCTTGTTGCTCCCTCCAATAGTCATCTTTGTCATCTCCTTCATCCTCACCCTCTTCAGTGTCCTCCTCCTCTTCCCCACCCTCCCTCCTCCTTTCCCTCCTCTTTCTTTTGCCAATAGACCGTTTTTCCAACTGTGCCTTGAGTCGAGCAATCTCTTCCTGGAATTCCCGCAGCAGAGCGTCCTTGGGATCCTCGTTCACCTGTGGCTTGTTCTTGATGTTTTTGGCACGGTTGGCATATCTCAGTGTGGTCAGTGTCTCCTCCACATTGTAAGAGGCAGGGCCTATATTGGCCACCATCACAGTTTTGGCATTGCCACCTAACGAGTCCTGAAGTAGCCTGGTCAGCTTGGAGTCCCGGTACGGGATGTGCGTGCTTTTGCCATCTACCAGGGCAGAGATAACGTTGCCCAAAGCTGAGAGGGAGAGATTGATTTTAGTGGCTTCCTTCAGCCTTTCCCCCTGTGCTCCAGTCTTTGCTTGCCGCTCGCTGCCTGCCAGGTCGACCAGGTTGAGCTTCCCAACACGGATGTGGTTCTCTCCATCCAGCCCCAACTCGCTGCACTCAATAGTGATCTGGAAAATGGCGTGAGATCGAGAGCTGTGCTCGTTCATGTTGGTGGCACCAACGGAGCGGTTCTGGTTTCCCAAATTCATGATGTGCTCTATCTCTTTGACGCTTTTTGTAACAATGGTGGTCAAATCCTTAACAAAAACCCCTGTGTCTGGTCTCTCCTTCAACTCCAGCCGCTTGGACTGATCCTTTGATAACAAGTCTCTGATTTCTTCTTGATATATTTCCAAATAAGACGCTCTAACTAAGTATTGCTGATTTTGAGATCTAGAGATGTGGGTGAAGATGTGGTCGAATGAATTGGGGATGACCCCTCTCTTTTCGGGATCACCACGCACCCCTTCCATCGTATACGTTTTCCCTGTCCCAGTCTGCCCATAGGCAAAGATTGTCCCATTAAACCCTTGCAGAACTGAGTCCACGAGAGGTCTGAAGGTCTCATCGTAGAGTTCGACCTGTTTGGAATTCCAGTCATACACAGCATCAAAGGTGAACGTTTTAGGCAGTTCATGAGCCGATCCCCGTGGATTCTTCACTGAGACCTGCCCTAACTTGACATCCACATTGACAACTTTTTCATAGGAGGCGGTTTTCTCTTTGCTGTTCATGGGCCGGCAGCGCACGATCACCCGCACGGACTCGGAGCTCTTTGACTTAGACATGACGGCGGGGCTGCGGCTGGTGTGGTGCTGTTGGATGATCCCGTGCTACAAACCTGAAACAAAAACAAAGCAGCAATGTCTGAAGGCAGTTTTCTGCAGGGAGCAGCTTTTCACAAAGCCAAAGACTCGCCTCATCAATGTGAACGGCATTTTGCTTTCATTAAGTTGCAAGAGATTTTTAAGAACGAAAATAACACACAACATGAAAACCCTGTAAAGGCCCGAACTGAGACAGAATTATTTTACCAAAGGCTGTGCATCAAATGGTATCATCTTTACAAGTTCTGCTGCAAAAACTCATCATCAGATCACATCTTTACAGTCGGTAAAGATCCTTTTCTTGACCCTTAAAAATAATAAAAAAAAATAAAACTGTTTATAAAAAGAAAACTTTGCCACTCATTTTCTTTGCAGTCAGGCCTTTTGTTTTAAATCTCCTGTTTTGAAAACCCAATACAGCCTTGCTCTCTCTAGAGCACAAGTCTGCTATTATCTTATCTTTTGGAAATATACTCTTATCAGGATTCCCCACAAAAGCCAGCCCTGCTCAGCTCCACTCACCTACTGACATCACTCCTGCTCTGGTGTTCCAACTGTATCAGGTTTACAGGACTCACCATCAGCATAAACTCATGTTGTATAAACCCAGGTCACAGATCCAACTCGTTCATGACTCTGGGTAGAGAGGGAAGACACACTGGTGCATCCTCCAGTCATCAGCAAGATGAGCTGCCATTGAAAATGGAGCAAAAATCCTGTGCTCCTGAACTGCTAAAGCAGTCACTGCCAGAGCCTCAGATCTCAATGACACATGTTGGGGAATGCCATGCAATTTCTAATAACCCTTTTTACTTCCAAAATATCTTTCAAGAAGAGCCCTGAGGTCCTTCTGCCAACTAGAACTAAGTGTAAAACTAATACACACAGGGAACCCCAGGCAGTGCTGGCACAGGCTCAGGTGTGGCCTCCCTGGGATGTGTTCACTGTTCCCTTCCCAGCCACATCCCAGCAGGAAACAGTGATTTTTGTCTAATTGTTTTTTACTTGACTTTAATTGCATGTCTCAGGAGAGCTTTTCCAACAAGGTGGCAGAGAACTTTAGGGCCAGAGCTAGTGGATGGGTAAGGAAGCACAATTCCAATATACAGAGAGTCAGACTGACAAAAAATAAAACAGAAGTAACAGAAAAAAATGGTTAAGAATTGTACAGAAACCTCAATATGGCCTTGGGAATTTCCTTGGGTCTGTGGGGGAAACTCTTAGCTTCTCATTCTTCCCATAAAAGCACTGAACTGTATACTCATTCAGAATTCACTCTACACCCTGCACAGTGAGTTCAACTATTACAGGAATTTTTGGTAGCTACTGAATAAAACCATTTCCCTCCTAATTGGCAGCTCCAGATAAAGGTGACCTTCCTGTCTGACCCACAGCAAACATGAATTCTGGAGCACAAACACAGAAAGAATAAGTGAAACGAGGACAAATCTTGGAAGAATCACAAAGAACAACTCTCCCTCTCTTTTCATCCTGAGGAGTTGTATACATTAACACACGCTTCCCCTTCCACAGCTCTGAGAGACATTCCAGTAATTCAAGTTCACAAGAGACAATTTTCTGACAAGGTCACATGACAACCACTGTGTCACGTATCTGCATGTTCACACTGGCAAATACTTGAATTAGGCACAAGTTCTGACAAGGAGAGCATGGACTTATTTTATAGACTGAATATGTAAAATACTATTCTGATGAGAACTGCTGCTTTTGTAAGCAACTATGACAAATATTAAATTATCAGAGTTAAGTCAGTCTTGCCAGAGGTACACCTTGAACAAAAATTATGTTGCACATTTGCTGTTCTTCTGAGTGTACCTCCTCACCACCAGCTTTTGACACCTTTCCCCACTTCACTTGCAAGTCTCTTTTTATAGTCACAAACAACTGATTTTACCCCTGATTTGGGCTATTTTCATAACAACCCATCATGAATCATCTCCAATTATTTTAGCTACTGCAGTGAAGTTTACTGGAAGCATAACAAATTATGGTTCTTCTCAGATTTATCCAAGTGTGTAACTGGAAAATAAAACCAATTAGTTGGCAGTGTTTGTATTCCCCAGAAACTCCAGGGCAACATTTGAGCTGCCAGAATGGCTGGACATTAATGGCCAGAAAGCTGGGAATGCTGCCGTGCCATCCACTCTTCTCCATCAAAGACAGGAATTTTTTCATTAAATTAGTTCAGCCTAAAGTGACCTGGGCCAGGTCCCTACAAGTCAAGGTCAAAGTTGAGATGGATGCAGTTGCAAATGTGCCCCTGGTGACCAAGAGGGGAGGATGGGCAGAAATTGAAGCATTTTTATTTATTTCAGTCAACACAAGATTATGCCTGAAAAAATTAGCAATGCCACAACCTGAATACAAGCTGGGGCAACCACTTTTCCTCAGAAACTTCCAGGGTTGGGAGGTGCTGTCTTGGACAGCTGTGCCCCAGGCATTTTGCTCACCCCAGCCACCTGCCCTGACAGGTGATGTCCTGAGGCTGCTCTGCCTCCTGCCTTAAACACCTCTGAAAGATTTTCTTGGAACTGCCCAGACCCTCCCCTTGCATCTCTGCGCATCCCAAGGTACCACTCAAAGCACATTCCATTGCTTCTCGCCATTCAAATCTTTCAAATATTTGTGGTTTCATAATGTCACGGTTGAATTGTGTCTTTCCCTCCGTCCCTAGCCAAGCTACCCTTTGTGCTGCTGTTTTCCTCTCCCCTCCCAGCCAAACGCTCCGCAGGCCGGGCAGGACATCCCGGTGCTGCCGCCGGAGCTGGGCCGGCGGTGCCACCTGTGCCACGGTGAGCCCTGATTTCACTCGGCGCCTGGGGTCACCTGTGGTCACCTCTGTCACCGCTGTCGCCTCAGCACGGCAGCCCACGGATGCTCCATCCCCCGGGGAGCCGGGACCGCGGGCTCGTTCGCGGATTCACCCGAGCATCACCCACCGCCCTCGCGGCTGCGACACCGGGCGCTGCAGGGAAAGGGGCCCGGGGACAGCGGGGAGCGGGGAGCACCCGCGGACCGTGGGGGAGAAGAACCGGGAGCGGGGGACACCCACCCCAACGGGGCCAGCCGCCCACGGCACCGCCTCCGCATCCCGGCCGCGGGCGGGTCCCGCCGCCTCCCGCGCTCGCCGTCCCGGCCGCCCCACCGCGCT
>VZUA01012854.1:10446-22961 GCA_013401035.1 Horornis vulcanius | reverse complement strand
ATTGGGGCAAGAAATATAATGATTTACATTGGGGAAAAAGTAGACAATTATGCGGATGAGAGTATTTGCAGCTCCTCCTTCAAATCCCTCATCAAAACTCATACCTTTCAGCTGGCCTCCAGGAATTATCCACTACCCCTAGCCTATTTCTGGACATCGCTCTTTCAGATACACAGATCAATCCATTAAAAATTAAACGTGCTGTAGCTAAGGACTCTACATGTACTCACAACGGAATTAATGGGATCTGCACCCACTAGCAGGCATATTGCTTAATCTACCCCACACATTGCTGTTTATCCATTTTCATTGCCATTACCCAGGTCATTTCTGTAATTTGTCTCCTGTTTCTTCTTTGTCATCTCCTGTCAGTTTGGAGGCCAAAGTCTACACATAAGACTGACACAAAATGGTGTTATTTATGTAAATAGTTGATGACCACTTGCAGATTAAGTATTTGTTATTATAAATACAGGTTCTTGAAATCTGACCTTTCCATGGCAAACTCCTTGGGGCAGGAACCTGTCTGGGGGTGCCTTGAATACGTAAACCAAGGATATTTAATTATTAATAATAATTAATAATGAAAGAATACAGAAAGAGACTTGGGTTTTTTTCAAGTAATAGCTTTCATATTCTTTATATTAATTAGCTTTTACAAATGTGCTTTGAGAGCCCTCTCGGAGCAGCTCTTTGCCATTGCCTGTAGCAGGACAGTTGAGAGCTGTTCTGCATGTGCACATATACCCATCTGAAATTCTTCCAGATAGGTGAGTGATTGCACACGAGAAGTCAGAGCGAGATCAGGAGTAGATACCTTCATTTTTGCCCAGTGAATGCTGCCTGAAATTCTCCTCAAACCTTTTTAGCATCTGCAAAAGTCTATTGAGAAGATAATTTAGCTACTTAAAATATGTCCAGCTATATGCCCTTTTAAATCCTCAGTTGATCTTTTTATTATCATATAGTATTTTTAAGACTCTCATTCTTACCTTTTAAATCCTTCGTACTTTTCTTTTCTAATCTCTTTTGTCTTCCCTGCAAAATGCTGTGTTTGCTTTCCCCAAAAAGTGGTTGTTTTTATATCTTTTTCTTCTGCAAAGACTTAGGCACTTCTCAATAAGTTGTTCATGCTGCAACTTCTTTCTGGTACTGTCAACTCTTTTCTTTAAATTCTCACTCAAATATATTGTCTTGACTGTCTTATATATCACTTCCATTTCCAGACAATTGGATCCATCTAGATATAGATTAGATATCTGGGTAATACTTAAAAGGCATGCAATTATACATAGGGGACTTCAGAACAAGAAACGGAATAGTCTTGAATGACCTGTCAAAACCAGCCAGATGAAGCTTTAAAAATAAAAAAGTTACAGCTACAGCTATTTACATTGCTCCAGCATTATCCACTCTTCACCTGTCTGTGCAGTTAATTCAGCTAATAGTACCATGAACAGGTAAGCGAGCAGTGAAAGAAAATATTAATTCAGATTCAGAGAGATTACTTGTGTAGAAGTATGCTGAGTTGATAACTGAAGGATGCAAGTATCTCAGACAGTTTGCACGTTTCTGGTAGTGCCATTAAGTAAAGGGTTTGGACCAGCTTCAGTGTACCTGTACAACAAAGTCTCCAACTTTAAAAATAACTATCTGTTTAGGAGAATATCATCCCAGCAGACTGATCACAGTAAAGGCTTGAGAGAATTCTTGTAATGGCCAGTAAGTCAGATAGTTGCACATGTATATATGTGCTACAGTGTATATATTACCTGACTGGCTTATAGATTGATAATAATCAGTTACTTGTTTTATCAGTTTGTATTTAATGAAAACTGAGAATGTGGGGTGGAGTAAAGGGCTGCAAGTAGATGGGAAAGAAAATGAGAAAAGAGAACTAAACAGGGAGAAGTTACCAACTGAGAACCTCCCCTAGCTAAAAAGACTTACACACAGAATCAGAAGCTGCTCTGAAAGGCATTTTATATTGTTATGTCAAGCAGTATTTCCATGGACTGGAGAAATGGGTCTAAACTGTCTCTCCAACACATGGGCAATATTTTCCATTATGAAGATAGACACTAAATCCCGTTTCCACTTCCAGGGCATAGAGAGCATTGATTTTTCCGGTGTCTTAATAAAGAAGTATGAGGACACATTTTTTGAGATAGGATAGTATAGAATCATCTGCTCAAAACCAAGAAGAAACACATTAAGGGAGAGAATAATGGAACATTTTAGTGATTCTGAGTTTTAGATGCAGATGGCTGTCCACGTGAGTGCTAACTTTTAGCAAAACAAAAAGAGATGAGACAGTGAAGCATCTCCAGCAGGTTGGGGATATTGTGAGGTTCACTGCTTGTAAACTGGCTAGCATTCAAGAGACTGTGTTTGGGTCTCCGTCATACATAGGTTAGGCAATGATGAACTACATTTTTCCATGGTGCCAGATTGCATTCCATTCCCATAGCCCAGAGAGATTCCAAGTTGTTCATTATACTTTGTCCTGGTTAAAAAGGAAGAGAGGTAGTAGATAACATTTAGTGTCCAATAGGACTGGCCAAAGAAGTGCAGCGATGGGTTCATCGGGGGAGTGGGGAGGGGGTGACCGTGAGAACAGCCTTATCAGCAGGGTAGATTTCCAAGCAGACGGGGAGGCTTGATAGGTAATTGCTGCCAGTTCTTTCATTCTGCTTCGTAAAAATTTCTATTCCCAGGAGCATCCCAAACATTTAATAGAACTTTTCTTTAATCTCTGTGACCCCTTTACTTAGAGTAGCCTCATACCATTCCTCTTAAGATTTTGTGCAGTTCTAAGGGGCCAGCCAGGACACAGGGGTTCATGCCAGCACTACGGGGCTAGCAGAATTTCACCTCGGTGTGTAATCCCTTCTCCTCCAAAAGCCAGATAGTTCTTCAGGGATCACTGCATGCTTGACATCAAATTTCTTCATTACTCTCATGAGACAGAGATAAGTGTTCAAAGGTTTCCACAAACCTTTAACATCAGGATTCCCACGTGTTTCCATGGGAGTCACGCACCCTGGAATGCTGCTTTTGCTCAGCAACAGAAATATTATGAAGTGGCTGATGTTGGATAGTTTCCAGCCCTGGCTGCACCTTTTCACTCCCCAGCTTTGCAGGGGAATGATATAGGTAGAAATAAACACCTGTGTGGTTGTAGGTAAGCACGGGTGATTTCCACGAACATCTTACAGGCAGGGGCAGAGAGACATCACCCTGTGCTGCCTTTGCCATCTGGCTGCAGATCTGGGGTGCCAGGCCAGAGGAGGGGGTGACACAGTCCAATGCTGCTGTGTCAGAGCTTCGGCGTGCTCATAAACCGACCCTCCCGAGGGCTTCAGCATCCACCACAGCCTGCCCAGCTGCGGAGGCGGCAACAGCCGCCTTCCTGCCGATGTGCCATCACAGCCTGGGCTGCTGGTCCCCAAAATTTTGGTGGAAGTGGAAGGGCCCAGGGAGTCCAGCCGCGGGGTGGGCGCGCAGGCAGTGCCCCACTGGGGCTCTTTCCGGAGCAGGGAGGGATGCTGCCCAGGAGAAGGGAAGTGGTGCCTAGACAGCTCCTTAAGCGAGCAGACAACATTGTTCGCTTTGCGCGTCAATCCGGCAGTTGATTTAAAATATCCCCTGCGGTACCGTCCGTGCGCCCCGCCGTGAGGGGACACATCACCGCCGCGGGAGCGACAGGAGCGCTGTCTGTCGCGACAGGAGCGGGGCGGTGCGGTGTCTGTCTCGACAGGAGCAGGGCGGTGCGGCGTCTGTCGCGACAGAAGCAGGGCGGTGCGGCGTCTGTCGCGACAGGAGCGGGGCCGCGCGGCGGCGAGAGCGGCCTCGGCCGGCGCGCGGGGCCGGGCGCAGCCTGTGGGGAGGGAGGAATGACGGCGGCGCCACAGCGNCGCAGGCAGTGCCCCACTGGGGCTCTTTCCGGAGCAGGGAGGGATGCTGCCCAGGAGAAGGGAAGTGGTGCCTAGACAGCTCCTTAAGCGAGCAGACAACATTGTTCGCTTTGCGCGTCAATCCGGCAGTTGATTTAAAATATCCCCTGCGGTACCGTCCGTGCGCCCCGCCGTGAGGGGACACATCACCGCCGCGGGAGCGACAGGAGCGCTGTCTGTCGCGACAGGAGCGGGGCGGGGCGGTGTCTGTCTCGACTGGAGCAGGGCGGTGCGGCGTCTGTCGCGACAGAGGCAGGGCGGTGCGGCGTCTGTCGCGACAGGAGCGGGGCCGCGCGGCGGCGAGAGCGGCCTCGGCCGGCGCGCGGGGCCGGGCGCAGCCTGTGGGGAGGGAGGAATGACGGCGGCGCCACAGCGACACCTGCGGGCCGCGGCGGGGAGCGCGGGCAGCGGCGCTGCGAGCTGCCGGCAGCTGCGAGCTGGGAAATCCTCACAACTTCGTCTCTTCGCGCGGTAACAGAAAGAAAATTCTAACTCCAGCTTGGTGTTTTCAAATACTGTCTCATTTCCTCCCCCCACCACCCCCCAATTTAAAAAGAAAGTAAGTGGTACACAAGTCTTTTTAAAACTGACTCTTCTAACTTTATAGCTTAGCTCAGCATTATCATGCTAAGGATCTCGCCTGAGCAGGTTATTTAATGTTTGTAATTGTTTATTGTAAGGGTAGTGAGGCATTGGCACGTGTTGTCCAGAGACATTGTGGGTGCCCCTTTCCTGGAAACACTTAAGGCCAGGCTGGATGAGTCTCTGAGCATTCTGATCTATAGCAGCGGGATTGGAACTAAATTATCTTTAAGGACCCTTCCAACCCAAGCCAATTTATGATTAAATAATTTATATGACGAGTTTGAACCACAGAGGTTTGAAAGGTGGTTTTCATCACTATGTTTTAGTGTTCAACAAAATTTTTGCTTTACAAAATTAAAAAAGAAATTTCATATGCACACTGTTTTTCACTTTTCCCTCTGTTTCACTCCATTTGGGTTCTGTCCCAATACTGTGGATAGAAACTGAGGTATGAAGTCAGCCAGCATATTCACAAGTACATGTATTCATCTAAATGTAAAATTACAAGCGTAATTGTCTTGATTGGAATGTATCATAACAACAAAGTCCATAGGTCCCAATAAACCCTTTGATTTCTTTTTGCAGTTCTGGGGAGTGGGGTGATGAAGGCAACACTAGTGGAAACATAGGGTCAGACAAAGGCACTGCGAGGTAGGCAAAGATTTTCAGAGAGGGAAATGAGACTGCTATGAGCATGGGTGACAGGACTGTGCCTTAATTTCTTGCATTTCAATGCAATTAGCAGGAGGAACCTTCCTCTTTTGCTTTTAGATGCCCAACTTCCTCCCACTGATGACATGTTTTTCTTACACATAAAATACCTCACTTCAGCTAAATAGATCGTTCTGGTCTGAATCTGTAATGTCAATGAGAAATCAAGTTGCATTTAAAACATCTGTGCATTTTGTACAGTTATTTCTGAAGAGGTAGGCTGATCGTCGGTCTCTGGTCACAGCCTTGCATTCAGACTAGTGAGTGGCTGAGAGTGCAGATTGCAGAAATATTTGGTCAAGTGCATTGCACTAAATCATAGTGTGATTCTCTGTTAAATTCAATTTTTCATGCAGACACATCTTGAGGGGCTGCTGTTCCCTGCACGGTATCAGTTCTATTTTCTCCCCCTCATACTTGAATATTTTAGACATTTAACAAAGTGATTCTTTCTTTGGGATATATCAGCTTTAGAGCATCTGCATTTGTTAATTTTGAACTTTGTCTAAACACTACCACCTTTCTCAGGACTAAGGCTATCAGTAGTTAGAAAATAAAAGCATGTAAATTCACTTAATTTTCAGACATCCTCTCAACAAGATAGGCAAAATGCTCTTAAGGGTGACCTGTAGAAGTCCAGGGAGCCTGCAGAATGCCTCAGACCCTGGCAGACTCCCCCTAGGGAGCCAGTATGCTTTAACTGGCTTCCCATTGAAGCGGCTGTAAGAACTGAATACATAAGAAAGAAAGGTAATGAAAACTGACAAGTTGAAAAGAAATTGAGAGTTTAATCTGTAAAGTTGTGCTTGAGGGGGCTTCCATCATGATATTCCTATGGAGTAGCAAAAAGAGAAAAAAATTAGGAAACTGCAGAGTATGATGAATTTACATAATTTTTTTTTTGCACCAGGCAGTATTTAATAATTTCTTTTCTGCCACTTTACTGCACCTCTTTGCCTCTCAAAAAGAGAAAATGAAGTATACAAAACCTGGCAATCATAATGAATGTGTGAAATGCTCACAGATTATTTATAAGCATGCAAGTTATGTAGTTGTTGGAGATTCTCTCCCTTCTGCTCCTGCTTGGTGATGAAGAATGGTATTTTAATAGGCAGATGGTAAAGACAATTACAGTTTGGGGCTCAGCTGGGAGTTACATCAGTTTATTGCAAATTATTAGTTGATAAATGCTTTTGTTTACAAGCAAAGTCTTAAGCAGCTTTGTAATCAGTTTATCAGCTGCGAACTGAATTTTGACAGCTTGCCTTTGGGTATACAGTCACTTTTTTCCTGGCCATTTAGAAATCATGCTGACCAAGCAGACACAATGGTAGCTCCTATGCTCTTGTATGAGGCTCAGTAAACTGGCATTTTTTATTAAGCCTGTTTTGGAAGAAGTCATCAAGTGCAGAATCCTCCTCAGTTGTTAATCTGTGTTACTGTGTACAGCCAGAATCTTACCATTTTTTTTAATTTTTTTTTTTTTTTAAGTTCCATTGTGACCAGAAGTAGCTCAGTCTTTGCTTTCTGCTGTTAACAATCTCTTACTAGATGAACTAACTGGGAGACTGCTGGTGGTTTACAATACTTGTTTACCTTGGACACTATGCATAGCTTAGAAGGTGGAAATACTTTTGATCACTGAGAGTTTTCAGTCAATTTACTTTACTTACTTCAATTTACTTCTAGCTTCTACTTTAAAAGGCAGAACTATAATACCTGGGATTTAGCTCCTTTCGAGGATATCTGGGGTATTGGTAAGGGGTTTTGTGCGTGATTGGTGGTGTTTTGTTTTTGGTTTTTGTTTTTTGTTTTGTTTTGTTTTTTTTTTTTTTTAATGAGGTACTTTTTAAATAGAGAAGACTGGCTTATATGCTTATTATAGCTTCTATGGTGTTTACATTTAGAACATACTAAACATGCAAATGTACTTTTATTTAGTTGCTTGTTTAGTAAGAGAGACACTGATTTGTCACAGAGTGTTGTTTCCACTGCAGCCAGTGTAAAACATTCTAATCGTTTAAGTAGGGGCAGGACATTTTGGAATCGGGAAGTGCCACTTTTCTTCCATGGTCGTTACAGCTGAGGTGAGCTAGTTCCTGAACTTCAACCCGTGAGCTGAACGTTAACACGAGTAAAGGTCTGAGATAACTCACGATAATAGCAGCTGTTTTCTCTGGGTTGCAGTGCACATGACTAAATGCTCCAGCTTTTGTTCGTTATAAAAGCTGGCTTTTGTTTCTCACAAAGCCGTAAGCCTTTTCTGGAGCGTGGCCCCTGTATTGAATAAGCAGGCAGGTCTCAAAACCAATGTTCCTTACTTTGATTTTACCGTTCTAAAACTTCCCTACTTGTCCTTATATTTATTGTGTTGCCTTCCTTTACAAATGCAACCTACCACTACAGCTCCTTCTATATAATCCTTCCTTCCGCTCAGGTGCCTTTGCCATTCACTCTGCATTTGCCCAGGGGCAGGAAATGAGCCCTGCAGTAGCAGGTGCAAGACAGTAGAAAATCCATTGATAAGATGCAGTGTACTCCGCTTTCCCTGTAAGAAAGAGGTGCCATTAAAGCATATCTATTGTCTCATTTAATCACCTCCTTTTTTCATACACTCCAGCCTCACAAAATAACTCTGAAAAGACAATCCACAGGCATGATTGTGTTTGTAAGGCTACGAAAAGGTCACCTTACAGCTGTGCTGATATGGAAGCAGGGATTGTAGGAATGTGTGTATCCAAAGCCCCGCTTCAGAGTAGTTGGTTTCAGTGGTGCGTTTTCTCTTTCTGTAAAACCTGGTGCATCCACAAAAGCTGGGGGGAGCAGTGGGCGTCACCTGGGAATGTCTCCTGGGAAGCTCTATGGAGAGTGCTCATTCAGTGGTCCTGTAAAAAGTAAAAAAGGAGATGACTGTGCTCTGACAGGAAGTTCTAGCTCCTTTGCAATGGTGGTGGGAATGCAGTGTGAGCAATGTCAGATCGGTTTTTTTCAAGCTGTTTATCATTTTCTTTCTGAAGGCTTAGTAAATTCTAAAATAACACTCAAGTGAGAGCTAATTCAAATGTAAAAAAGGTGTAGCACTCAATTCAAAACAGAAGAATTTACAAAGAAAAGAGGAGGGGGAAAAAAGGAAGAAATTGCTAAACTTGGGAAAGAACTCCTTCGACTTCCGTGTTTGAGTTTATGCTGAATTAAGGAAATAGAACAGGTTTAGCATTTGTGGCAGGCTTTAATTTCAACCTCTGAGCAGCAGACTTAACTTCTTGTGATGTGGGAGGATATTACAGTTTTCAGCTTCATTTCGTAAGTATTGCCATTTGTGCCAAACATTTAATAGTTTTACGCTGTGGACTGTCGTCCACCAGGAGCTGATATCACCTAAGACTTTTTTAGAGCCATCTAATAGAAAGATATGTATTCATTCTGATTAGCCCAGGATTTGAACGAGGGTCCCAGAAGAGATATATAAGCCTCTTAAATGCATAGAACTTCTAAGGATATGGGTTTAACTGTCTCCCCCTGTGGTAAATAAGCTGTGACAGCTCTATCGGGGGGAAAATGGCAAATAAAATTACCACATTATTTCCCTGTGAATATTTTCGGAGCACTAATCTATTTTGCCACTTTACCTATTAGAACTCTGTTGAGTGTTACGTGCAGACATTTAATTGGAGGAAACACATTAAAATCCTCAAACTAACAAAATGCAGGCATACATCAGTGTTAAAAACAAGGAGTCAAAATCTATTTCTTGCACTCCTTACTCTTAAGAAACACTGTGCTTTGTTTGGGGTTCAGCTGAGGAAGGTTTTTGCAGTGTGAATTTGAGAGCTGCTGCCAGAAGATGGTGATGTTAGTGATAGTTGAACTGCAGCCAGTGAAAGACCAACCCCTGACACTCACGCCAAGATGCCAGGTTTAGGAGTTCTCTCCCCTAGGACTGGCAAGTTCCTTTCATATTTTTCTTTTCCTCTTTATCAGCTATATAATGCCTGACAGTTTTAACCATAAAATCATCTATTCAAATGAATATACTGTCAGCTGTCAGCATATGACTAAGCTGAAGTCAGACCCAAAGCTCAGGTTGACTCACATGAAGGAGCAAGAGCTGTATTCCTAAGGAGTATTTTCTTCCCTGTTTCTGGTCAGAGATCTTATATCTCCAAATACAGGGGTTTAATTTGACTAGGTATTTGACTAGCTGAGTTTTTTTCTGTTGTATTGCTTCTGGAAAATATCACTGAGTTTCTTCATTTTGCCTTTTGTTCAGTGAGCTAAAAATTAAGGCTCCATATTCTATGCTGAACACAAAGGTAATAGTAAAAGTGGCAAGAGAACAGGTTTGTCCACTATTTTGGTCTAATTTTATGCAATATAATAGATTTTCCAATTTTTGCAGGCTTAATATACAGTGGGTATTTAAAATTAAAGGTCAAATATCTTTTGGCAATCTCCTTCGATCAGTAAACAAGGAAAAATTATAGAAGACGCTAAGAAATCGTCTCATTAATGTAGCAGTAAAGCTGGTTTTGGTGAGAGTTTGAGTAGTCTGAATTTGTAGGGGTGAATTTTGAGATACTTCACAGAGAAACAGCTGGAGCCCCAACGTTAAAATGCATTAATAGCAAAAATTCTGTGCAAAGTACATATTTTGTGTACACATGTGAAAAATGCTAAGAATTATTTAGCAACTGGAAAGACTGAAAATGCCTTTGATTTATTGCTGTATATACCACAGATCCGTATCACATATTCCTACATTATTTTATTCAAAAACTTGTATGAACCATGAGTTGGCATGTTGTAGAATACTGAAAAGGCATTAATCAACCCAAATAAACAAGTACATAGATCTATCTAACAACTATGAAGTAGTTAATAAATTTTTAGCTATTTTATTACAGAAAAGAGGTCTAAAAGAGTAGTGCTTAATTATCTGGACTCCTCTGTGCTGGGCTGTCTTTTGATTGTATTAATGAAGCAGCTGGCCCATTGTTTCTCTTTAATTCCTCTATTGTTTTAAGAATATGTCACAGCTCTTTATTCTTTTATCAGGTGCTGTGCAGGAGGATTCACACAATAACTCATATTCCTACTGTATTTGCCAATACACAAAGAAACCTCCAAAGCATTTTTCAAAGAAGGGGCACACATAATTTATAAGTTCTGTTCCTTGTACCACTCTACTGTCAAAAATTTCAACAGTATTGGATTTGAATGAATTATAATTTTTTATTAAACAATGTGTCCACATATAGATATATGTACTTTGTTCATGTTAAAAATTAGAGATCTGCACAGTAACTTGTGCTGTGCTGAAATGGCATTCAATATGCTGAGTTGTCACAACCCCATGGGTGAGAAGCAGAAGGAACCCAAATATGAAGATCCCATCCTATTGTGATGTGCAAATTTTCCCTAAATGCTTAACCTGCGGAACAAAGGAGGGAAGAAAATAAATTAACTCCAACCCGCATTACCATTACTAAAAAGCACAATTTTTTGCAAGTTGGAATGTTTTATTGGGAGAGGAAGGTTTAATTCAGTTGATGGTGCCTGGAAGTTGCTAAGAGCAACAGTCTGTTGTTTAAATAAATTCTGATAGTCTTTTGACCCTTCTTGCAAAAAGATGTGTATACAGGAAATGGGCTATTATGCTGTTGCAGCAACGCAATCAAGTCCAGTAAGCTCAAATTTTACTACACAAAAGTAATACTTTGGAATTAACTGCCTCTGAAAGGTGCTTTTAATAGAAATTGTCATTGATTTCCTAAACTTCTATGAAAGGTGTGTGGCATTTCTGGGTCAAAAAAACAAGACTCAGATTGAGCAAGGAAAAACTCAGTTTAGCAAGGAAAATTAACTGATACTAAAGAGAGGGAAACTGGAATTTGCTTTTGAATATATGTTTATATGTCATTATGCTTCTCAATCTGTGATATACACCTCTACTCAGTGGAAATGCTGGTTTGAGCTACTTGCTTTCTTGAGGTACTTTTCCTAAAAGCAACAATATAAATCAAGAGTTTATGGTTAGTGATTTCATCCATTTTGAAGCTCCTTTCCCCAGTGGAGTTAGGTGAGTCTGACCTTATATATAATCTCTTTTCAGACTGTGATCCGCAGATTCCAAATTATCATTCCTTAATGATAAAAATGAGTGGGGGAAAAAACCCAAAAACGCAGCAGCCCACCATCACAAGGCTCACTGTGCAGGATTCTGTGTTATCCCTGGAATTGGTATGGGGTTCTAGGGTTCTGAGGATCAAAATGAGTGAACAGCCATTTAATTGAATTTTCAGAGCAAAATCCTTATTTCAAATAAGAAAGTAGAGGTCCCTGCATTAAAAAAAAAAAAAAAAAAAAAAAAAAAGTAGAAGGAAAAAAAGGAAGGACTGTTAAA
Source organism: Horornis vulcanius (assembly GCA_013401035.1). Taxonomy (NCBI): domain Eukaryota; kingdom Metazoa; phylum Chordata; class Aves; order Passeriformes; family Scotocercidae; genus Horornis; species Horornis vulcanius. The sequence goes on along the minus strand of VZUA01012854.1, from coordinate 11,306 downwards.
AAATATATTTTTTTTCTATTTTAGGTGTCTGTCCATAAAATAAAGTTTTGAATTAGCATGCATATCTATCACCATATTATTCCTTATTCTGAATACAGAAGATAGTGTATTACTGCATCCAAGTATGATTTAATTGGTTCAATTTACTATATATTTTTTATACTAAGTGTGATTCCATATCTTGATGAGTCCAGATGTAGTTACGCTTCTAGTTTACAGCATCCAATTCCTTGCATTTTATATTTTTACAAAGCAAATGTCTATCAATCACAAAGATAAATTAGAAAAAATTGTGCAAACATGACACATTGCTAAGATTTTTTTCAGCATGCTATGTAATTATTAACCTGATTTTTTGCCATTGAGGGAAGCCGTGAATTACAGATAGCAAGGATGAAGTCAAATGCTTTTGTATTAGATACATTTTCCTATACAGTTTTCTATAGGTATGGCCATACAATATAATTGAAGCTTTGTCAGCCCTGTAGCCTAGCAACAGATAATACTGTTAGGTTACTGAATTGCTCCTGGTTGACAAGTAGGGAGTATTTTTGTGTTTATCATGTTTGCTAATGATGGGATCCTTTCCAAAAGGCTTGTCTTAATCTTAATTAGAGTTTATCAGCAGAGGTCTGCTTGACATTGTGCAGACACTGATTTCATAAATAATAAAAAGTGCAAGTGAAAAATTTGGCAGGAGAAGAAGATATTTAAGACCACTGATTCTTGTAAGAGCACCATGAATTTCCAAAATGTAATCAAGTTTGAACTGTGACTCTATTCTTTATTATCGAAACTTGCAGTACACTCCACTGCAGTTTTGACAGCAATTATGAGTATGATTTATAAGCTTCCTGTTA
>VZUA01012814.1:1598-12282 GCA_013401035.1 Horornis vulcanius | reverse complement strand
TATGGCTCTAAATCTGCAGCAGTAAATCTTTAAGTTAGACTGGTGAACTCTTTCCTACAGCTGACTTGACACTGTTGTAGACAAAAAGTGGGCAGGAAAAAAAAAGTTTTACATTTTACCCTGAAAACAGTTAATCTTCCTCTGTAAAACTGTAAAATTTCTCCTATAAATCAAATACATTGATTTCTTTTTAAAGNTTTTTTTAAAAAAAAAAAAAAAAAAAAAAAGAAAAAAAAAAAAAGGGAAAAGTAGCTGTCCACTAAAATGTGTGGGAAACTCTTTCAGCCAACTGTTGCTTTACAGATCCTAACCTTAGAGCCACATCAGCCTTGATGTTATGATGTACAGCTTAAGTGTGTTTTGGAAAAATTGGATGAAAATCAATGCACCTCTGAGGTAAAATGCTAAAAATCCTTTAAAAGAAGAAGATTTCTAAACCCTAAGGTATGAGAACATACCTTAAATACATATATCCATCATCCTGTCCATTTCAGATATTTTAAGACATTTAAAATTAAATGTGATTCCTTTGTGAGTGCCACGATTTTTGTACTTTGGTGGAGAGAGAAAACTTCAGAGTCTGTGGGTGCAGTTGTGGTAAGCCTTTTTACACTGAGTATCCTGAGTGTCCTACAGCCTCTTCTAGGTATAGCTGTAATGTTGGGAAGCAGCATCCTAAATCATTAATATTAATATTAATCTTGAGACAAAAAGCAGACCCATTTGAAGTGGTCCTAAATTTTCTCTTTGCATTCTGTTCCTGGGACAGGATATGGCTGTTGCATCTTTCAGGTATTTGACTTCACTCCCCCTTCTTCATCCCACCTTTCTAGATATGTTTTAAGTCCACAGTTACAAGTTATTATTCAGCCTCTTCCTAGAGAAAACAACTGGACGAAAATCCTTTCGAAAGCTTCTACCTCTTCCCTTAATCACAGAAGGTGTGGTTGGTAAGTGATGTAAGGCTTGCCTGTCCCTAGGGACTGAGCACTCAAAGCTCCTCCTGATTGCTTGGGGAACAAGAGAGCCAAAGGGGATCCTAAATCAAACCCTGTCTCTTGCTCACCAATGCACCGATTCCTGCAACAACTCGCTTTCATTAGGAATTTTTTCTTCAGTTAAGGGAGGCATTGTCAAGCATTCTACTTTTAGAGCTCTTCATTTGTTATTTTTTACTGGTAGAATTTGTAATGCCATCCCAGAGTCCATGGTATCTTCTGGGACAATATATTGTCTACTCCTGTGCCATGACATATCACCATAAAACGCAGGGCTATAAGAGCCTATAATAATTTATGAGAGTACATTAGGTACCCATGTATAATTTATCAAATGGGCATTATGGAGGCAGGACTATGCCTGACTGACAAAGGTTACCTCTGTACGGGTGTCTTGTGTAACCACACAGGGAAGAATCCAGTTGCTAACATTCACTGAATTACAAAAAAGGTTTTACTCCACAAACTGGGCACTCCGAGAAGTGAAGTTGTGAAGCATGAAAACAATCCCTGATCTTAGTGTTTTGACTCAAAACTGATACTCTCTACAAGATTCAGGTAGAGCTTCAATGAAACCGTGAAACCTGGAGGAAGTTAAGTTTTTAAGGGAAGAGTGATATGAAGACCACTCGATCTTGAGCCACAATCTAGAGTAGATTTAGGAAAAAAATCTGTGGGACACATTCAAAATTTATTCAAAACTGAAGTAAGGAACCTGTTGAAATCTTGACTTTCCCATTTCCTAGGGCCTACTACACCTACAATAACAGCTTAAACATGACTTCACACAGCTTTTGGGGCTGAGCACTCTTCTACTCAATTATGCTTCCACTGAAATGAATATGAATTGATTCATCTTGGAGAAGATCTCAAATGCCATTGGGTTTGATCCAAAATAAAGGTTTGAATGTTATTCACACTGTATTTTTATCTTCTAGACGGAGAAGTCTGAATAGAGCCCTGAGCAAAGCCTTTGCAGCATGGTGCACTATACTTGGTCATATATATGATGATATATTTTTCAGAACAAACTGACTACACTCCGGGTTGACCCAGCCATTTATTCACTGGCTGTGCTGCCATAGACTTTCTTCTGGTCCTTTTGACCTGACCAGCTGCTGGTAAAATCAATTGATCACACAGCACTGTATGTCTAACCTTTTATCCAGTCCTCAGAGAAAAAAATACTTACAGTCTGGAGCTACCAAGCATGGCTTCTAGCTCAAAGTTCAGTGACTGCAGATTTCAGGTTTCTTTAATAAAATCTCTAATTTTGGTATTTTTCATAATAGCAGATGGAAGCTGATAAATTCCTTTTGAATTGGATATCACACAGTGAAAAAATTGCTTGCTTAACTCTGAACTAAATTCATTAATTAATTCAGGACTGAAAAGATGCTAATATCCTTAGGAATCTGAATTTTGTGCATTACTATTATTTTCATGGCATCAAAATTATGTTTCCTCTGGGGAGGCAAATAACTCAGTGGGTGGGCTCTGGTCTGGGAGTTAGGGCATTTGAGTTTTCTCGCATTGTGAAACCAGTTGAGAAATACTTTTAATGAGTCACAATTCTCAGAGTACAGTTTTGTTTCCTTTAAAACACTGAAGTTTTTTTCTTATTAAAATATCATTGTAAGCAAAAGCAAAACAAAAAGGGTTTCTTTTTTGAAAGCTTGTATTTTACCTACCAATTTCCTTTCATTACTTGTGGAGGAATCATCTTCTTTTCCTTGCCCCTCTTACCCTCCAAATTTTGGATGATGTCACCTTCGATAAATTCCACCAAATATTCTTCCATCTACCTACAAGTACACAGACTTGCCATTATCTGAGCCCTTTGTGATAACATCAGACTCATCTTCCACTTCTCTCCCTGAGGCAAGTCATCTTATCTCCATTATCTTAAGAGATGACAAGATACAGAAGTCTAAGATTGCAAACTCAAACACCCCAACTCATAATGAGAATATCAGCTAAATATTAGATCAAAATCCAGACTTGAAAGTGGCTTAGATGTGCTCAAGAGGGGGGAAAAACATGAAAATATTGGTTATATTTTTTTCTGCTGTTATTTTAGGTAGATTTTTGTGCCCAACTTGAATGAAAGGCAAGAAGGTCTGGAAACAGAAATATCCCTCCAGAACTGAAATCCCGCTTCTTGCACATTTATATGAATGACACATCTGTTAAGATACATATCACAAAGAGTCCAGCCTCAGTTGAATACAAATAATTATTATGAATAATACATAGAAATTTCTCTATTTCTTTCATGTTACCTTGGCTGTGTGGTCTACAAATAGAGAAAATTATCCTGGCCTAGTTCCAGCTGTCTTATGCAGTAACACAGGTAGCCATAGGAGTTCAGATTTGTAATGTTCATCGGTGGCATATTCTCCAGGAATCAAAATATACTTTTGAAAGAAGTTTTGAGGCCCTTGTTGGGAAGATTTAAGGAAGAAGCGAGTTTCTTAAAATAATTTAAATCAGTAAACTGAAGATTAATAGTCTGGCATGGGGAGATGATAGTACCTTGGGATCTATCTGCAGTACACTTTCATATTTTGTGTGAGATCTATCTAAGAGATAACAAATTACGTACAAAAAACATCTGGCATTATTTACTATTTACAGGAGAGAAAAAAAGAGCAAGGCCTGGATGCTGCTGCCTAGAAGTGTGTACACGTGTTTATTTTCAAAAGTTGGTTGAGGGCTTACAGGGAACAGCAGGGTAATGGAATATTCATGAAGCAAATGCCCTTCACTTAGCAGAGGGCAAATGAAAACAGATTGCTAAGCCCCTCCAAACTTCCCGTACAAGAAGCTCACGCTACAGAATAATGAAACCTGTGTTTGCCACCCTACAGCACAGTGCTAACCACTCAGCTCTTTCACCTCTCTCTTCCTTCCCTTCTGACTCCTCCTATTTTCAGGCATGGACCCCTGATACTGCCGCTCGGCGCCCCTTTGACCACATCTGCAGCGGCACAGACCGGCAGAACTGATCACAGCCTCGCAGGAACCCGTCTGCTTTTGGGGATAGACTGAGAAGATGAAAAGCACCGTGGTGCTGCTGCAAGCATGGTCCTCACCTGTCAGTCCCTGAGCAGGGGCTGGTGAGGGCCCATCACTCGCTGGCCCTGAGGTGGAAGCCGGTTTTCATGTTGTTTCATCGGTTTATTTTAGGAGCACTGCAACAACCAGAGGAAAACTTGATCTCCATTATCACTGGACACGAACAGGCTTCAGGACCCGACCAGCTGGTCTCCCAGCTCACATAGATGCCAGCCATTTCCAGCCGCACAACCGCAGAGCATTTTGAAGGCCAGAGGACTCCCCCAGCATTACAGCATCCCAGCATCCCAGCAGGCAGACTCAGTGTGACACCCAGGGAGCTGCTTGTCGCGGCTCCCAGAGCAGCGGCGGGAGTAGCGCTCTGCCCCGGCCCGCCCGGCCTGGCCTGGCCGAGCGCAGCGTTGTCGCTGCCGGGCACGTGGGGCACGATTGTCGCTGCCCGGCCCGACAGATTGGTGTCAGCTGCCCGCGGCCCCGGGCCGCGCTCCCCCGGGGCCCCGCGGGCAGAGGCGGCCCCGCACAAAACCAGCAGGCACGAAGCAGCAGGTGGCCCCCGCGGAGGTAATCAGGATCACATTCAACGGGAGAGCCGGCTCAATTTTCAGCCCCGTGTATGCCGAGGGGCCTGGAGCTGCCTTGTTAATGCTGCAGGGAACACGTGGGACACATTGACTGCATTAATTGTCCCCACTCATTCAGCAGTGGATGAATTATAATGTTACCACTCCAGGGTAAAGCAAACACCTATCATAACAATCATGTCATTAGTGTGCAGATGCCGGCTGCTCTGCTTAACCTTTTGTATCCTTTTTTTTTTTTTNTTTTTTTTTTTTTTTTTTAATGGCATGCAATAAGAATATTTTTTATTGTTTTTCATATAATTGATTTTTAGGTTGCAAGTGTAAACCCTTGAAACAAGCTCGGCACATTATTCCACAGCCAGGAATAAGCGCACGGACTGGCAAAGCACAGATTAAAGTTGCTTTAGAGAGAAACAGCAAGGCTTTAAAAGTTTATGTTTGTGGTTTGGTTTATCCATTGCAGTATGACTGATGCACTCGTTATTCACATAGCATGAGCTCCAGAAGGACTAATGGTCCTTAAAAAATGTAACAGAAATGCTTCTAATTTAACTACAGCTACTAGCAACCAAAGATTATGTATGCACATCCAGACATATAAGACATTCTGGTTTGAAAATTCGTATCTCTGCAGAAAATCTTTTTGTTAAGAGTTGTGTACATATAGGCACATATGGAGACACATATATATATACACACACATATAGAGGTACATATGTACATGGAAATTCCTTTTTATATACAAAACTTAATATTAGTATGTATGTTAATAGTCTATATGTAAAATAATATCTTGGCTTTGAGTTGCTTTTATTCACACATGCAGCACCAAGCTTCTTCGACATCATTACATCGTTATCATACAACATCATTATCATACAATAAATGATCCTGAGCTGGTGCCATGTTCTCATTTGCCTTTAATTGAGCTGTGTTCTGTGTTTAGTGGTATCCTTAAATGGCACTGCCAAGTGTGCTTCCCCCTACATGTTCCTAAGCACTCAGGTACTCTATCAGATGTTCCCTGAAATCCCTTGCCTTGATGATTTGGGACCAGAGAGCTCACTCCCAGCAGCCCTTGTACATGGCATTAGAAATTGCTCATCTAAGCCTCCAGAAAGCATTACTGGGGGGGAGGGGGGTGTTGAAAGGTGTTTGCATGGTTTGGCATTTGGTCCTGACTCTACACTGATGTCTGTTAAAACATCAGATCCCTTATGCTTATGTAGACCCTACTGGAGCCAGCAGCTTTGTGTCACTATGTATTGCAACACCATAGGGAAGTTAACTGTTCATTCATCTTCCATACCTAAGCATCAGCATGCATTCTTTTTGAAGGTGGAAAGGAGGTGGTTTCCCCATCTGCCCTCTGCCCTCTCCCACCACTTCTTCATGCCCCCTTCATTAGTTAATCAACTAAGATCCCAGACATTTGCCAGTCAAATGCTTGACGTTACCTGCTGCAAATAATTTCCAGAGGTTCAATGGAAATAACCACGTGGTGTAAAGCCAAGCTTGCAAACTGATCTTTCGGTCATTTGCACCTAAACCATGGTGCAAGAGGTGGGAGATGTGCATGGAGAATATCAGTGCACTGTTCATACGAGCGTACAGTTGAATTATTAATTGTTTGATACTATTATAATGAGTTTGGTTTAGAATGAGGTCCAACAGTAGATGCAGTGTCATAAAGCAAGATCAGGGCACAGGGGAGGAACAATTAAGTTGTATCAATACAATTACTGATATTAAATACATGTGAAACTATAGCAAGAGTAACTGTATGGCAGGATGAGGTTAAGGATGAGGTTAAAGTTCTATGGTTATTGTTTCGGTATTTTTAAAAGTCGTTAGATGCTGACTAATTTTGTGTAGGTGCTTGTGGTTTGTGAAGTGGAGAAGCCATTTAAAATGGTTTTGTCACATTTTAGCCTTAAATGAGTATTTAATTTTTACATATGCATGTAGAACCATGTTGTTTATTGGTATTTCCACTGAAAATTGCTGTGATTCAGCTCTTTTGGATGCATTTCAAAAATGTAAAGTGAATTTATGTTCCATAATCAGTAGAAGGTGTATTTCCCTGAAATCAAAGGAGCCATTTTTTATTATGATGGTGGATTCATGTGAGAATATAATAGCATTTTCTGGTGTGCTATATTTCTATAAAACCAGCATACAGTCTTACATGGCCCTTATAAAGCTATACACAAATACATTAAACAGTATAATCTTTTTTCCATACTTCCCCTTTAGATTGTTTGTGAATGGGAGAATTCATCTTTCAGACTTTCATTTGCTTTATATGTGCAAGTACACACTGTCAGTCTAAAAATTCTGCAGTTTCAGAGAAGTGATTTTATGAACAAAATAAAAAAAATGCAATTGTATTCTGTGTGATCATTTTTTTCCCCACCAGATAATATTTATGGCATGTTTTTTCAAGCATGCATATTTGGTCCATCAAAACCAAACAATGTTATTCAGTTGTACTTGGGTGTCTGTGCATGTATTTTCCCCCACTACCTAGGCTAAAATCAACTTTATGCAGACATTTTTTTCCCCCCTAGTCTCCAAAAAAATTACTGTAAAAATGAACCCATATGAAAATGAGTTCTTGTATGTAAAATAGTTTCCCACACACTTGCTTCTGCTGGATTTTTTACTTAGATTGCTGAAAATGGTGTGTCTGCACAAATAATGAATGTGTGCTGCCATCGCACAGGTTCTTACATTTTCCTATTTGAAAAATATGTGTAAATCATGGACATGCTGTAGTTCAGGAAGTAAGTCCTTTCTTTTTGATTGCATAATATTCTATTGTTAATTACTAAAACATTTGGTGGTAATTTGACCTGCTGCAATATATTGACATTTGATTACCAATTTTTAAACCTATAAGTATGTGTGTTATTTGCTAGCATATGTGCATGTCTTTATAGGCATTCCAGCAGCATGTAACTATGGACAAGATTGTATCTACGGATGGAAGAATACTAGATTGTTAGGCACACTTACCATTTATTAGATATTTTTGCTAATCCCTGGATGATGATGAAAAATCTAACCCAAAGACGAGATGTGTTCCAGTTTACTATAACAGTTACTGCAGGAATATTATTCAGACATGAAAACCACTTATGGTGAAGTTTGCAAGTAAATGAGCTTATAAACTTAAATACTGAGTTATACCAGCTGAGATTCTGCTCTCTAAGATATTTTTATTTTCCTTAGTAGTCATGGATTGTTTTATACCCAAATAACTGGATAATTAAAATAGCTTATAGTTCCCCGTATAACATCCATTATTCTATTAACAACACTGCTAAGAAACATAAAATTAAATTCAGGGCTGTTTTCTTAAACCCTTCATAAATATTTTAGAAGTTAATTAGGAGACTACAGGTATGAATAGACCAAGATTTATTCATAATTAAAAATCAGATAGCACATGTCACCTCTTCTGATAGAGAAAAACCTTTAATTACCCGTAATTAGGCAATTGTCCCTATAGTTTGCTAAAGAGGATTGAATTGGAATGAACATGGTAAAAAGAGATACTCATGGTAATAAGCTAAGTTTCTTGCATTTTCTTTGTTCAGTTTCTTTTTTTTTACATGTTGGTACAGAACATGGTAGAAATAGTAAAATATGCACATCTTACTGATACATTAAATCACAGGAAATACCTTTATGTATAATTTGATATATTTTGGCATTTGACCTTTATCTAATGCCTCATAACTTTTCATGCCAATTATTTTGTCTTCCTTTACCAAAATGTGAACAAAAAAAAAAAATGAGCTCACAAATGACAATACATTCTTCAAGAGACCTAGGCGATATTTTTCCAAAGTTGTAATTAGCATTCAATTTTCTCAATAGATTTTCTAGAGCCCAAATTCTTGGGGTAAATTACTGATCCAAACAAATACCAGACACATTGTTGCTCAGGTATCTGACCCCTAAATGTGGTGGTATGATATCTATGCTAGAGCAGTTCCAAGAATGTATAGGGTTGGGAAAAATCCATAAATCTACCTTCTTTAGTGCAGTCATTTACATTAAAGCATCTTACTATAAATGGTGTAATTTCCTGCAATATGGACATCTACATATTTTGCCAAACTCAGTCAGGACTACATATGCTATTTGATAGATAAGGCAGTTTTAGTGGAGTTTTTACATCCTGTAAAATCTTGCACATGTGCTTTACCTGGCATACTAACTCCCTTTAGAGTCACTGGAACTTCTCACAGTGCACAAAGTTAAGTCTGAAGAAGCTCTTGCTGTGTGCAAGTCAAGGGGTTGACTCTGGAATATTCTTGCCCCTATATTAAGTGTCATTCGAATTGATATGATATTTTATTTTGCTTAGAATTCCAAGCTGCAACTCTACTTGGACTTGACTCACCCTCTATGATCAGGCATGAAACTCTTATCTCACAGACCTGCCAGCCCTTGTTCTTTTGGACTAGCCCATAGTTTGCCAAATGCTCGTTCTTATGATATGACTGTGCCAGTCTTGTGCCTGCTCTCTTAAACTAAATAATAAAATAAAGTATTAGTTATTTAGGGACAAAAGGATTTCAAGGTATTTCATTTCCTTCAGTTAATCATAATTTTCTGCTCAGGTTCAGGTCAGTAATTAGACATCTTTTGGAAGGCCTTCCTAGATTCTTCTGCCTGTCTGTCTGTCTCTCTATCTATCAATCTATCTTCCTACATACCTTTGTATGTACTTACTAATACATATACATATATTTGTGTGTACAATGTTGCTTATAAAACTTCTGGATAATAACCCTTTATTTTGCCCTTTCAAAATAACCTTTAACTTTTTACTTTCTTTAGGTATCCAGGGTTTATCATCTAGGATATTGCCAATGCTCTTGATTTTCCTTATGTTTTTTGTTTGTTGCTGTTTTTTTCTTTTGCCCTTTGTAGCACCTGTGACTTTGATACTTTCGTACAGATTTTTAACATTTGTTATTTAGCAATAGTGTAGACTTTGAAATTAGGCCAGACTGGTCATCCAGTGCACAGGGTTGTGAGCAGCATCAAAGGACCATACTGAATGTCATCAGTCATTTATAGGCTTGTGTTTCGAAGTCTCTGTTACTTTAACTCTGGAGACAGGATTCTTGAAGCCTGCAGGTCACCTCTCTGTATTTGCAGAGTGTACTGCAATGTCCTTGCCTTCATTTGTCATGTTGCTTTCCAGCTGGCATTTCTTTTCACCCTTCGGCAGTACAGGAATACTAAAACTTCTGTTAAGGAAGAGTTGCTAAATGGCAATGCTGCCTTACAACTGCAGGTTTCTGAAGTTGTTGAGAAAACATCTCAGTTCTTTAGGTTATCTTTATCTGCTAGAGACATATCTCAAAGACATTGAGATACACAATAACTGGTTAATTTTTGAGGAATTTCCAGCCACCTTTCCTACTTACTACAACTCGGAGTTTCTTAAAGATGCATCTCAGAAGGCTGAGAAAATTGTAAAAGATCAGGGTGACAGTGGTGGAATCACCACCCCTGGATGTGTTTGAAGAAAGACTGGATGTGGCACTCTGTGGGCCTGATATTTCTGAGTCTAAAAGATTTTGGCCTGCTAGCAGCTGCTAACTATTTAACCTTTTAAGGGAAGATTTCTCAAGAAAGNTTGCCCTGTACAGGTTTATTGCTGTACAGTAAACAGTACACTTCCAGTGACATTATATCTAGCCTTGGTGACCAGTTTAGACTGGATGCTCAATTTTCATATTGCTAAGATTATGTGAAATTAATTCAAATTTAGTTTTGTACATTTGTAGAATTAAAAGGACTTTATTGATAACCTATNCATGCCCAAAGCTAAAATTCAGGTTCCTAATTAGTCCTTCCTGGAAGTAACTTAAATTCATATATAGCAAGTTACCATCTCTAGATAACATGAACAGTTAATGGGCAAAAGTGAGACATGGTCCAGTGTGTGTATTGTATGTAAACATGTGCACAGAGTTATATCCTTGTAGAAATACATGGAGA
>VZUA01012787.1:9187-20349 GCA_013401035.1 Horornis vulcanius | reverse complement strand
TTTTTCTACCTTATTTTCTTCTGTATCTTGTTATTACCAATGGACCAAACCACATTGCTTTATACTGTTCCAGAATACCCATGAAGACAGCGAGTAGATTTACTTGAGACTTACACTGCTAGGATCAATATCAAGATCTGGCACATTTTGTTTGTGAATACTTCTTTTATTTGCCCTCCCAGTTGGGTGGCTTCAGAGCCTGGAAAACGAGAGGCACTATTTTTAATGTCTCATTCAAACAGCAGTGTGGTTGAAGTGGCAAATAATAGTTGCTTTCAATACAGGAAACAATACACATTGCAACTGTTCCTAAAAAAAGTTATTTTAAAAAATCTCTTCATGTTGTTTGTAATAACTATTTTTGCTACTCTAGCCCATAAACTTTAATTTATGAGTTTGTTGTTAATCAATGCTCTTTTTTTGTGTGTGTATGCATAAGTTTATGAATTTTAAAATGCTAAAGAAGCTGCTCAGTAAGGTGTAAAAGATGATTTGGAAAATAAGTTTTCAAAGTAATTTAATAAAATAGCACATAGATAATATCCTGGAAAGATTATCAATAAGGTTTGAAAATAAAGCACCAAAATTCTATGTTTGCAAACATATCCTTAATCCTTATCTTTAATAAATGCTTTTCCTTTTTGTCTGAAATGGGGTCTATAATAGATATTTCTCCTTTAACTGGCAAAGGGTTTGCATTAATGCTCAGGCTGTGATGCCAGAAAATTTCCAGTCCCTACTAGGAGATAGAAAGACATTGCATACTATAGAAGTATCAGAAAATAACATTTTATTATGGGAAATAATAAACCTTATTTTCAGCTTTGTTCCAAGGAATGGGATTTGGGCTGATTTTTTAAAAAAACACCCCCTGAAAAATATAATCAGCCAGAGGAAAGTGCTTTGCGTGAGAACACGAAAATTTGGCCGAGAAACAAGCAAATAGAAGCACTATTACACTGACGTGTTGGACAACATTAATAATGGGAGGTTTCAAATATCATATAAACAAAAGTAATGATACAATTAGATAAATGCTTTTCAAATTAAAGAAAAACAGAATTACCAATTGCCCTCTGAGGCAGGGGATGTAATGTGTAGGGAGTTCTGGACCTTCATATTCAACCTTCAAGCACTGAGGTGCTTCATGATGCCCAAGCTGTTTGGAAGAGAAAGTAAACTCAGAGACGGATGGGGAAGAGGGTTAGGAGGGAGACTAAAGTCTTACTGAGCAGAAGAATAGCTGACTAAACTAAAAAGCCTTTATTTTTCTGCTACAGTGGGAAAATAGTCACAAGGAGCTGCTGACTGAATGTTTGTAATCACAGCTTGGGTTACTGAGCACAGTTGCCTTCACAGATCTTCGTGGAGAACCACCCATTTTCTTTCCTGGGGTAAAACTGTTTCTGTGAGTCAGATCAGGAGGTTCTGCATTAATCCTTTCTTTTGCAAATTATTAAAACACCATGCAGAGCATGTGTTTGCATAGCTGGCAACTTTATCACAAGCTGGGCCAAGCACATGGGGTCTGTGGAAACCTGCTGAGAAAATTCTAAGGAAAGCCTGGTGCTCTAATGTTGGTAGAACTTGTGCCAGGGAGAGCTGTTGTAGGGAACAGATGAGATCTGCACCCTCTTCACACCTCCGCTTTGCTGGTCGTTTTCCTGTTATATTTGGGGATGTTGAGATGAAGAGGAAGACCAAGACCCATATAGGAGTAATTAAAATTTCCATTGGGATCTCTTCCCAGAGCTTCTTATATCCCTAAGCAGTCTCTTAAGAGGCAAAGAAACCCCAAGAGCTTCAAGGTCAGCTCAAGAGGATGTTAATTATGATTGCTATAAATACAGAGGAGCTCTGGATTGCTTAATGCTTTTGTTCTTTTCATTTTTATCTCTGAGACAAGAGGCTGAGGAAGTACATACCCTGTCCCTGACCTATGTGTTCCTGGATACCTGACTGGGGGAAAAACTTCAACACAGAGCAGAGAGATGTCTGAGGGAAGAGGTAGAGGGAGAAGGGGTACAGAGCCAGAAACTGTTATTCAGATAGGAGCAGGAAGACCAGCTAGCTGTGAAACTGCTTTTTTAGTACTTTCTTTTTGCACAAAGGCATTATTTCCTCACTGTCATCAGGACATGAGAAATCCTCACTTCATTATTTGCTGCTTGGTGCTGGACATTCAACCAAGAGCTTATCTTTTATTTGTGAAAGGTGATTCTAAGGAAAAATACAAAACTATTTTGTCTTATAGTGGAACTCTTTGACAAAAAGGTACATCTTCCTACCAGGGGTCGCTTCTATTTTTTCCTTCAGCTGAAAGTATTATTCTTCTACAGAGAGCAAAGGGTTTGTCTCTCTTCCCATAAAAACTCCACCCATTTTAATAGCAAAATAGGAACTTTTATCTTCTGGTCCTCATCCAGACCTTCGCAATCTTGCTATGTGTTTATCCTGGGAAACAGGGAAATATTTGTATTTTTTCCCATATTGCAGATGGATAATTAAGGCAGAAGCAAACTAAACACCACACTTTGATGAGAGCCCAGCTCAGCAGCCTCAGGACCAACACTGAAGCTCATGAACCTGAGCTAGGAGCTGTGCTCAAGCTGCTGCAAAGCAGGGAGGGAGAGATGCCCTGACAGCCAAACACCCACATTTGTGAGTGTCTGTGTAGACCCAGAGCTCTGGCTCCCACCATCACCCTGTCAGTGACACCCAAACAGGCACAGCTTAAGGGGACTTGGAGAAAGGCTCTAGGTGACATGTGTCTGCAAAATGACTTTATATGCCAGGCATGGCACAGTTCTGACCTTTGGCAGGTCAGCAGCAGGCAGTGCAATGTGCCTGGTTATTCCTGGGAGGCTAAGGAAGGAGAGTAGTGCAGGGAACAAACCCATTTCCTCTATGCTTCACGACAGATTGTGGGTCCCTTCTCTCCTCCCAGACGAGCAGGGCTGGGCTGTGCAAGCTCACATCTACACCCTCTCCTCCTTCCCATACAAGAGCATTGCTCTTCCCTGGTTGCCTGTCCTGTGCTCCTCCTGGCAAGCCATCAGAAGGACAGCACAGGCAGTAGCAGCTCCTGCTGCCAGGGGTGCTGAGGAGGGCTGCTATGTTTGTGGTGGGGAAACGTGGAGAAGGAGGTAGCTGCCAAGGCAGGCAAAGGGGGATGTGGAGACAGATGGCTCTGTGCACGGGGAACAGGGCCCGTGTGAGGAACAGCATGTGGGAGGTTGCACAACTTGGAGCTGCTTTCCCCTTGGCAGTCCAGGCTGGATTACTGCTGTGGACACTTACACGATGGTATCAATCTCCTTCCCTGTATGACTCTGTAGTATGGGGTGGCCACACAATCAGTGACCTCCTGACATGCCTTATCTCTTATTTCTATCTTTTGGTTTTGATTTGGGATTTTTCTGGATGCAACTTTCCTTTCTGATTATTCTGGAAGCTCTTGGGGGATTTGTAATGGCAATAATATATGGTAGGTTTGGCTGGGAAAATTCTGTTTAACAAAAAATGTTGAGGTTTGGAAACTTATTTTTGTTCTCTGTTGAAATAAAATCAAAGTCTTCCAAAAACTATTTTGGAAATGGAGCAGAGCAATCTGTTAGGGACCCACTGGGTGGTAGGAGCTCCTTGTTTGGAGCTAAGCACAACAGGATTATGGGTCTCAGTCTCTGCTCCCCCAAAAGCGGGCCCTAGGCAGGAACTATTCAGAGGTGCTGCTCCTTTGTTCACACTAGAAATTCCATTCTGGATGTCGTTACATAAAACCAATATATTTTCATTAGAAAATTTCATTGTAATGAACTTGTATTTTCTTTTGAAGAACTCCAGGTCAATCTGAAGTTGAGGCCACACCACAGAAATTAAGTTCTGCAGGTTCTCAACATTCATTTCATTTTTCTTCTAAGCTTGTGTTAGGCTACATAGCTTAACTTGGTGTTTATTTTTTTAATTTTAAAATGTGCCATTTACAAAATAACAATATAAATCAAAAGCACAGCCACTGAACTTCTGTGGGAAATGGTCTGGCTTGCTTCTCAGCCACTGCTTGCCAGCTTCACTTCAGAAAGTCATCTGGCTCTGGAGCTGCCTTCAGAAATGTGCTGAAGGGATTCCAAGGCATGTACAAGATTAGCAAAATCATTTCAGGAGCAACAACACCACAGCTCTCCACCTCAGGGCCCAGCCAGGCTGGAGGGGTGAGCCAACAGCAATCTTGTGAAATTCAAGGAGGATCAATGCAAACTCCTGGACCTCTGAAGGAAAAACCCTGCAAGGGTGGAGGCTGGGGGAGGCCTGGCTGGGGAGAAGCTCTGTGTGAGTCGCTGATGCCCTGGGGCATCATGAGCCATTCAGGAGCCAGCAGACACCAGACACAGTCCATCCATGCATCTAGGGACTGGATTAATCCCCTCTACTCTGCACTCATGAGACCGTGGCCTGATACAGTGTCTGGTTTTGGGGCTGTCTGGTTTTGGGGCTCCCTCAATGCAAAACATGGAGAAGCTGGTGTATGTTCAGTGAGGGGCCACCAGGCTGGTCAGGGCTGGAGCAGTTCACCTGTAAGAACAGGTTGAGGAATGGGCTGTCTCAGTCTGGGGCAGAGATGGCTCCAGGGGGGCTGCAGGAGAGTGGCCCAGTTTCCTCACAGCAATGGAACAACAATGCTGATTTTGCTGTTATGTACTCCATTTCTCATAAAACTGCACACTGAAGGTTATATGATTTGTGAGAGCTTAATTCTGACAGTCCTAGAGAGAAGAGGCCACTTTATGTGGATGTAATGGCAGGATATTTCACCTCCCCCTGGCAAGGGGAAGAGTACTGCCTGGGGAGCAACAAGAGCCACACTTCCTTACCTGGATCCCTGGCTTTTGGAGCTGCCCCACGATGGAAAACATATATCTACATTACATTTTTTAGAGGGATGGGGAAAGCCTTGCTGTCACATACACTCTGCTGGAGGCCCAGGGAAAATACCCACTGGAAAATACCAGTATTTTTTTAAAACCCAGAGAGAAATTTCACACCCCGATACCTCCCCATCAACAACTGGTCCAATGTGTCTCCTAATAACATGGTCTAGCCCTAGAGGTGGACCAGATCTGCAAGTTCATCTCATCCATCTCTCTTCTAATTCAGAATTGTGCCCTATAAAGGGTAATTTCAAATGGTTTCCTCAGTCAAATTTGAACAGACTCCTGTTTTCCAGGACTTTGAGATTCTAATCCTCAATAGATGTCACTGTTTAGTAAATGTCATGTGGAGAAAAGTACTTTAAGGGATACCACTGCTGAGGGAGACCAGTTGTGTTGCACTATCTTGCATCTTCAACTGGTAAAAAAGTAGTAAAGGGTACAAACTCCTCTCAGCATGAGAGAGGATTTTCTTTCATTGGCTTTGTCTAGTTTTTACTCCCTGTATACATTGCAGATACCTATAACGTGATCCCAGTCTTCATGTAATAAAATCAATTTGAACTCAATTTCTCAGTCTTTGATTGGCTCAATCTCTTTGCAAACGAATCCATTGTAAATGAATTTACAGCACAAGACTTTTTTCCCCATTAGTTGGAAAGGGCTCTCATTTCACTTTCAATCATGTATGACAATCTAATATAGGCATGACACAGGCCTTCATGCAGGTGGGAGACCACTTTGCCCATTAGGGGGCATTAATGATATTTATTCCTCATTTCACAGAAGTCTTTTGTCGTAATATCACTTCTAATCTTATTTTCTGTGTCTAACAGGAAATATATTAATAGTTGCTCCTTAAAGAAACGTTGCAGACTCTTCTTGATATTGCCTCAGGCTTATCTATAGCCGTGTGTGACTGGGGCTGAGAACAGACTCAGCATTTGGAAGAGACAAGCTGGGGAGTTAGAGTGAGAAACGTTTCCATCTGAAGGGAAACCAGACTGCAAGACTCTGCTAAAAATTTCAAACCTTGAAAGTTGTGGATCTTGCAGAACTGGGGTTTTGTTTCAGCCCCGGAAAATGACAGGAATCCAGTGTGCAAATTGTGTGCAGATGTGGGGCTGGGTATCACACATAACCCACATTCTTAGCTGTTTGCATGTCGGATTTCATTTGCAGACCATATCCAATTTTCAAATTACACTCTCTTTCAGTTGCAGAAGTGGTGGCAACTGTGGCCAAATCCCAATGCTCCCTGCCTGGTGGAGGGGGACCCCGATCGGGAAAGAAGTTTTTTTATACCTTGCAGTGTCCCCACAGATGGAAGAAGATGGGGAGAGAGGAGAGAGGACATGAGCACAGCACTCCCAGTCATGTAGGTGCACACCATCCCTTTGTGATGGATGTCCTTCCATGCTGCCCCAGGGCTGGATTCCCACGTGTGCCAATAGGGCTGGGCAGGGGGCCAGCAGGACTGTGACCACACTGTGCCCCCACCTAAACTCCACACTGTGACACATCCATCTTATGTTCTCTCATGCACGTGTGGCTGCCTGTGCTGCACAGTAAAGCTGGAAAAGAAGGCAAAGCCAGGTTACATCAAGGTTAGCTGATTCCTAGTTGTATTCTGGGTACAGTTTTGTACATACACAGTGTACAGAGTATGCTATCTACCAGCAAAGCATTCCACTTATCCCAGGGAGGGCTTGGGCTGTTCCAGTTTATCTTATATAGAGTACATTTTTGTTGTCTGCAATGGATAGAGATGAGCCTTGAGGGAATTGATAAATCTCATGCCGAGAAGTTTTAACTTAGACATGCATAAGGAATAAATTAATTTTTAATACATTTTTCAAGAAGCACTTTTTTGGCTCAAGACCGTCATGCCTGGTATGTTTATAAAGGCACACGTAGCATGCTCCAGTTAAGAGTCGGTCAGTGTTTCCACTGTAAACCCTATTTTCAGAGGCTTATATTGTAATTCCAATATAAAACTGAATCCCGGCAAGAAAAAAATTGGCATCAGTGTTGGCCTGGGAGTGTTGTTTTCTAAATGATTTTTAAATTCAGTTTTTCTCTTACCAGTGTTTTATTAATGTTAGCTAATAAGAATACTTCCATCTTTCATAGTTTTTAAACTTGAAATCATAATGTACCTTGTATGCTAACAAGTTACTTGGTGTATAAATGAACTTCTGTTTGTTTTTAACACTTGCACAGCTTAAAAACATTTCCAAAGATGTCATTTGTATTTTGTTAGCCATTAATTTATTTTCTGCAATGTCCTACTATAATATTTAGGGAAAAAATATTATCCCAAGCAGGAATTGGAACCACAAAGCTTCACAGAAGCTCTCTAGCTATGCTCCCAGAAGTGCTAAGGGGTGTTTTGCAGTTGGTACTCCTGGCCCTGCTGTGCAGCTGTTGCAGTCCTGCTGGCAGGTGATGGATAGTGAAAGCTCACTGGGTGAAGTTCAGCTCTCCAGCAGAGAGAAGGCTTAATTGGCATCTCTGAGAGGCTGAGAGACCAGAGAACATGCCAACCCTCCCCTTATGCAGTTTTTTCCTTCTCTTAAACACATGCTCACAAGACCTCCACAGGAAACAAGGGCTCACAGAGGCATTCACGCAACCTAAAAAAGGCTAATATTAGATTTAAATGAAAAGCTTTTTTTATTCAATATCTGCTCATGAAAGGAGAAAAATCCAGTGTTAGCCTAATGATACATTTTTGCCCTTATCAGCTTCTTTTTGCCCACAAGCTTTATAAAAGTCCCCTGGCACTGGGTAACGTTATATACCGTATGCGTTGCCTACAGTACCTCAGCACAGCAGGGCAGATTAAGGACAGAGTTTCCACCTACCCTTTGAAGATTTACGTCAGACCTTTAAACCTCTTGTGAAAACAGTCTGATGATTTAATTCTTTTTATGATACTGAGCAACAGCTTTCATACTTCCACAAACACTATGTAGCTCTCATACCATAAACAGTCATAAACTAATCCAGGCTTCTCCATATTAAAGCAAGGTATGACAGAAAGCAATGGGGTTCAAGACTTTGTGAATTGCCTTTCCTGACAGTTGGGGTTCACAGACCTTGTTGAGTTTGTAAACTTTTCCCTCCCCTCTAATCCTCTTTTCACCCCAATTTAAACAAACAAAAATATGCTTGGGGTTCTTTGTGTGTTTCACATTATGATTGGGCTTGAAATTCAAGACGGGCACATATGGAGACCATACACAGTGCAATGTATCCGTGGTCCGCTCGTCCTTCGCCTCCTTCGTCGGGGTGAGCACTGCACGTTAGGAGTTGTAAGACAGCCTCCCTAAAAGACTTGCCTGTGTTATGGGCAGATGCTGAGCTTTCCAGCTTTTATTCATCAAAGAAAGCCTACCTGGATGCATTTTGGGCCTCCTTTTGTAAATTTCATATGCCTTACAACCATGAATGGATGTGTCACACACTACATTACTGAGCAGTACTTTTATGGTCATGGAGCTGAATCAGAGAAAGATTAAATGACTTGGTGAAAGTCACACAGGAAATTTGTGACAGAGTCAAGAATTTCCTGAAAGCTAACCTATTGTTAGCTGCAATTACTGTTTTTGTAGTGTTCTTCTGTGGTGGTATTCAAATTGGAGGTGAATCCTATATTGAGTATTTGTCTCTGTATATGTACTTACTCATTAAGAGAAGATCTGCCGACCTTTGTTCAAAGGGCAACTCTGAGAAAGGAGACAAAGGGCAGGAGAAAGGACTTATTAGTTGCACCCCATGCACGTGTCAAAAGCTAAAACACAGAGCCAGTAATGCAGTCTGCTCCAGGCCACACAGGAAGTTTGTGGCAGAGACAGGGAATTTAATCTACATCCCCTGAATCCCAGTCCTGGATTTCAATGTCTTCCTTAACCAGTTCATATTTCATATGATATGCAGTCTGCACCAGATAGTGTTGGAAATTATTTTTTAATTTATTTTTTTACTCTCCCTTCTTCTCTGAAATAATCTAATCCAGGAACATTTGCCCTGAACTTTTGAACCTTTGATGTTTAAGTAGGTTCAAAATTAGGCAAACTGTGTTTTCATGTTGTTAATTGGAATCACTGTGCCTGGATCTTTTAGCAGCCTCCACATGATTAACTTCAAACTCCCATGTCAGTCTGAAAGAAAAAAAACACCAAACACATCAGGTCCCATTAAATGTGTTAAACATTTTAACTGTACAAAATGTGGAGTCAGGTAGATCTTCAGAAAACTGAATCAAGAGAATGACAGGCGTCTATGTATATACTTCCTCCTGCCTGGGCTGAAGGTCATTATTTTGAGCTAATAGCTGACCCCTTTGGCCTCTAGAAGGTCATTATGCTTAATGGCCTGAGCTAATTTGTTGTGCTACAGGGTTGACTGATCTTTATTTTAATCTGCACCTTCTCCTGCTCTTGTGGGGAAAGCAACTGCTCTGATATAATCCAGTTGGCACCAAATTGCCTAAAGGAGGGAACAGGCAAGCAGATAGGAGACAAGACTTTACTCACTAATGTACTGAAGATTGACTTTTTTGCCAAAAAGCAAACAAACAAACAGAAAAAAAACCCCAAACCCCCCCAAAAAAAACCAAAACAGGGAAAGAAAGGCAAAACATATGTATGCTTACACACAAGTGTGCACAGAGCGTAAGAGAGTGAGAGAGCAGGAGTGAACCAGGGATAGGGAATGGAAAAGAGGGAACAAGGGAAATTGTGATAAAGAAAGACACAGTTTCACAGGCAAATCTAATTTTTAACCCATTTTCCTTTATTTGAGACATTTTGGAAGAATAACACCCACATGATTTGCTGCCAGGAAACAGAGATAGTTTTGTTAGTTCTCTTTCTCACAAAAGAAAGTACACAATTTAAAAGCAAAATCCCTTTGCCAGCCACATGTGCCCATGTATCTTCTGGCATTACTAAATATGTTGTTGTGAGTGACACAATTAAAAATCAGCTAAAATAGAAAGCAAGCACATAAAGAGCATCAGCTGTTAGTCACATTCTCAGAGGGGAAGCAAAATCTCATGGGGTGCTGCTCTTACAACATTTGCACAGACAGCATTGTTTTTGTCTCCTTGAAACCTGTCTTCAGCTCCTCAGCCCAGGAAGGAGCGGCATTGCTCTGATGGGATATGGGGCTCCACCACCAGCAGGGCTGGGGTTTCAGGATTTCTGGGCAAAGAGGAAGACAGGTTCTTGTCCCTTCTCTACCCTCAGCATTTTTCCTCTGCTCCAAATGGCAGCATGACACAGAGTATTTCTGTCTTAGCTGATATAAATTTACATTTACTCCTTCCGTTGCTGATCTTGGTCTTCTGCACACATCCTGTACCCTGGGTAAAGGAGAGAGAACACAATAAAAAAAAATGTCAAATCAGCAACAAACTGAAGATTTTACAGCTTAGAAGAGCTTGCATGCAGAGGAGCAAAGCTGCTTTACATGTGTGTGCTTTTGTGTTTGCAGTCACACATGCATGAAATGCCCTAGAAATGTGCACAGCATGATGAACTATTGCAAATCACAGGTCCTTGTTCCTGCTTTTTCCCACTAATTTTCCACGGTCTGCTGGTCTTGCTGATATCTGTCTAATGTGCTGTGGTTGGCTGTTCAGGGAGGCTTGCACACTGCTTCATATCTGTGCTATGCAGAAAACTGCAGAAGTGACAGGGTCTTGGAGCTGTGCAGTGGTGTTTTCCCCCATCTGCACCCATTGCAGCTGGCAGCAAGCAGCAGTGCTTCCCTCGAGGCTCCAGTCCTCCCTCCAGGGCTTCACTTCTTTCTGTACTGGATCCTTCTGGATGTGGGTGGTGAAAAATCACGGACATCCCTGATCCTGTCATTGAGGATGACTTCCCCCAGGCAGTCCAGTCCTGCCAGCAAAGCCAATGGAAATGCAGTGTTTGTTTCCATGGCTCAGCCTTGAGTCGGGATCTGTTCCTGTTAATGGTGTCTGGGCTGCCATGACTAAATTACCTACAACAGTAGCCTTGACATTCAGGGGTGGGATGGAAAACTTAAGCTGAAATACTCAGGTGTCCAAGTTCTTAAATATATGAGAGTAATGCTCTTGTACTTAATTAAAAAAAATGCACACAGATGAATTTCTATTACATTTCTGGCCTGCACTCAATCCCAGAGGTTCTTTGAATTTGCTGTGAAGGATGTTAAAAATCACAGCTGCATAGGGGAAGGGTT